>VRLP01004096.1:0-53728 GCA_009660295.1 Lophius piscatorius
CTAAAAGAACTACTCACCCCACTGACCTCAACACGATCCCTCCGTTCTACCTTATCATACCGCCTCCTCCTTCCCCGGACTAAGCTCAGCACCATGGGTGATCGGGCCTTCTGTTCTGCTGCCCCTCGTCTGTGGAATGCCCTCCCTGACCATCTGAGGGCTCCACAGACGACTGACACATTAATAAAAGGACTTAAAACTTTCCTTTTTAGCAGAACCTATAACATTAATTAACATTGCTGCTTTTTGATCAGGTTTTTATATAGTTATTATTATATTTTTTATTGAGGCTTTTATCTGCTTTTACTTTGTAGCACTTTGAGGTTTGATCCAAATGTAAAGTGCGTTATTAATTAAACGTATTATTATTTTATTATCACATACTAGCATTCATTTAATATTTTCAATCTTTTTCACTTAGACGTTTTTGTCAAGTAATTGTTTTAGGGAGAAATGTGCCTTTTCAGTCAGAGCACATTTGTGCAGTAATGACACTGGCTATCTCGTTATCTGAATGGCTCAGTTCTTCTTTTGTTTATTCCAAATAAAATGGAGTCTTAAAAAATGCATTTACTGTTTGCCAGATGATCCTCCAAGAGGAAAGACCTACGGAACAAAACTATGTGAGCATGAAAGCTTCAACAAGCAGAGTTGATCAGCCCAGAGTTGGAGGATATTTATCTTTATTAAGAAAAAAACAGAGGATTAATCCTTTAAAAGACATGATTTGTATACTGGTCACTATTCAAGAACTTGATGACGCGGATGATCTCATGTCTCATGTCCTCAGCTGCAAGCTTAAGAGAAGACTACAAAATCAAAATGGAATTGTCCGGAATCATTTCAGCAAACAAAGACATACAAAACACATGGACACACAAACACACACACTCAGACCTGCAGTATCCAGAGGGTGCATCATGGGAATGATGCGACAGGGAAATTGTTGAGGGTTTAAGACACTCGTAATTCACTGTCAGAATGCATTATCTCACCAAACACACATACACACACACAGAGAAAGTGACAGAAAGATAAACAGGCACACACGCATACAGAGAGAAGAGCGTTGATCTGCAGGCTGACCGTCCATATTCGTGCTGTTCTATTTGCGACCAGCCATTCTTATTAACTGTCTGAACACAAAAGCAGTTTTTAAAATCATCATTTCTGCAGTTTTGGAATTAGAAGCAGGGAAGAGCAAAGACAGTATGAGAATGTACTGTCCAAACGTACTTGTTTTTACATCTGATATTAAGTTTTAATTACATGTAGGTTTATTTTTGGCCACACTCTACTGTTGCTCTGTTTAAACCACCACAACTCTTGTAGCACCTTTAGCTCTTAAGATGAAAAACACCCCACTATATTCACCAAGCAGATACAATTATACTGTCTATTACAACAAGTGCATCTCTAGTATTAGTAGTAACAGTGAGAGTGAATCAAGGAGTAAAGTTACGACCAACAACGAGCTCAACCTCAAGATGAAGCTCCATCAAGCAAATTCAGGTGATGAGTTTCAATAAATCATCAATTCCAGCAATTCCTGTAAACAGGAAAGGGTGTAAATCGGAGATGGGGCTAACATTCAATGGTGGATGTAGGGAACTACATGTAATTAAAGTAGTAGTTTAACTCTATACTATAGTAGCTTGCTGCTAGTTAAAAGACATTTGCATCATGCTTGAAGTAGTTAAATCAAGGTTTTTCCACATTACTTTTTGTATAGTCTCTGAACACAGAGACTATACAAGAGACGTTTTTAATCCGGACCACAATGGAGAAATGTCCAGGACATGTATTTATCACCTACATGAACCGACATTCCTAGCATTTTGCTATAAATGATTGGGTATTTAATTTTTCTTCTATTTTGACTTAGGGACAAGTTGGCACAATTTGGTTAATTTAGGTGCACTTTATTTTATATAGATGTAAAATGTGCTACGCAGTACGCACTGTTTTTCTCTGTAGCTTTTTGTACATGAGGGGGTCTTTGAGGTGGTTGACAGAGCTGTGTTTCAGCGTGGTATTGACATTACTTGGGCTAAGGGGTCTCATTCTGCATGAGTTCATGTTGGAGAAAATCAGCAACCCCGCCAGGGTTCAAGGGTTCATCTCCCCGTGGAGCTTTGGAACACAGAAACACACTCAGAAAGGCACTTCAGGCACCAGCAACAAACTTCCATCACTTTGAGTGTGACCGTCTCAGCTACAGAGCTCATCCAGTCCGAACCGTGTACGAGAAAGAAGGGAAAATATCATATCATATTCCAGCATAGGTGAATACCTAAAGCATTTGGTGACTTCAACAAATAAAAGCCTGGTTTGATGATGCAAAGTTCTCAGAAACATTTCTATTTAAATTGAATCACAGCATGCAATGAACTGGTCATATTATCTGATGTCATGTTGTTAAATCAAATAGAAGATGGAAACATTCCTGCCTTTTATGAAGAATTATTAGGCTAAGGTAGAATTGTTACTCTCTCTGGTGGCTGGTACAGGAGGGTCAGTCTGTCATACTGCATGGCACTGGCTAGTACTGTGGCATTACTCAGTCAGTCCGCCTGCTGACTGACGTCACAAACAAACATCAAGAGGCTGGTGTTGTCTGCGTTGCATCACAATTTCTCCAGCTTCAGCCAAATTCTTCCACATTTGATGCATTCTGCAATGAAGTAACTGCTCCATCTGGCTTTTATAATATAATTATTTAGGAAAACACTCCCATCTGATTCAGAATCAACAGAACCAATAACACCACTATAGCTAAAAAGGAAGAAGAAAAACACAGAATGATACAACAATTAATAAAATATAGCTGCACAGTGCTCGGTGCCACCATCTTCTTTTGACCTATATATTGTTAATAAAATAATGTCACTGCCACGGTGCGATGTCTGTTTGTGGCTGAGCTCTGATTAACTGTGATGGTCGAGCTCAGACGGGTTGCACTTTAACTGTGATCAATTTGACAAATTTTTATAGAACCAATTTAGGAATCTAATTTACTGGAAATAGTCTGGTTATAACTCACAAATAACAGTCACTTGTAATGACTGCTTAATGAATAGGGAAAATCTCTAAGTCATTATCATTGCCTATGTGCGTGCACAAGTGTGTGTGATATGTAATATTGCACTTTTCAATCTCCCAGTCTGAGAGCTTAGAGCTGCGTAAGCGGCTTATGGGGATGAAATCAGTGATGTTGATAAAGGCTGGGGGCAGTGTGTGGTGTGTGTATGGGTGTGTGTTTGTGTGTGCATGCATGTGTGTTTGTTTGAGAGGCAGAGTCCGGAGTGCGTTAGTGTGATAGTTCATGTGGCCTCTTATGACAATTGCTGCTTGTGTGTGTGTGTGCGTGTGTGTGCATGTGTGAGTTTCTATGAGGGAGAGAGTCAGGAGTGGTTAGCGTGTTAGTTCATGTGGCCTTTTATGACAATTTGTGCTTGTGTGGGCATTATGTGTGTGTGTGTGTGTGTGTGTGTGTGTGTGTGCGTGCGTGTGTGCGTGTACATGGATATTAAATACTGAGGTCATAGAATGGGATTAAGGACAAAGCTCCAAAATTGCGAAACTCTGACAGAGGACAGAGAGAGGAGAAAGACACACTTTAGAATCAGGAAAACAGGGAAAGAAAATAAGTAAAAAGAAAAATTAGAGCTAAATATTGTACGTTACATATTTATCTTTTACTGTTTTGGTTGATTATTGAAGATTATTTATCTAATTATTGATGTTTCACCCTCAGTACATGAACAAAAGTAGACAAAACAGTGATATAACAGTATGCTGTATACTTTTGGCCACATAATGTGGGAATAATGATTAACTGAGTATCGAGTTCAATTATTTTCACTCATGACTCAGTGGAGCTGCAGTGTTTTCTCAGCTGTTAATGAGAAAATAATCAGTTTTGACTTCTCTGCAGTTGCATGGATGTGAGTCAGATCAGAACATGTGACCCTCATCCTTCAAGCCGCCTCATTAACAAACAGATTGAGTTTAAATTGAGCTCATTGAAGTAGCCTTTATGTGGTGGTTAAGTTAACGCTGCAGAAACGTGTGCAGTGCTGAGAGAGAGTCCAGTAGATGACAAAACTATCGTCCAGGACATTGATAACACCAAGTTTCTTTGTTTTAGATGACCCTGGAAGAGTTTTCATTGCTTTTCTTTAATTTAAAAGGTTCAAATTACGAGGTAAAGGGAAATTTGTGAAGACTTTCAGAATGGATTTTTTTACTAGGTATCATAAGATGAATTAATAAGCTCTAGTTTCTTTAAGCTTAGAACAACATCCAAGGCTTAATGCTTATTTATTTGGCACATCTCTATGGATTTCCATGCAAAACTAAAAAACTTTCACAAGATTTCCTGAACAATGAAATACTGGAAATAAAGTTATAAATAGGGAAGGTACATTTATGTCTGTCTGGTGCTGAAATGTTTTAATTTCTAAGAAGATGGTGATGTTGCCTTTTTCTCTGTTTGTGTGGTTGTGTGAGTGATTCACTGTTGGATAACTGAAAGAGCTTTGAACAGATTTCGACGAAATACAGTGGGCCTTGGGGAACAGTTGATTCGGTTTCCAGTGTTTTCCAGAAGAGGGCATGAAGTCTGTTTTGTTTTTATGACTCCTACTCTGTCACTGATTGGTTTGCAATTGATTGATTGATAGCTCAGGTTCTTGAAGTTCTTTCATTGAAGTTCTACTGAAAGAAAAGGCATTGTTATGCACATGCTTTTCCAGTTTATGTTACAAAAAAAAACCTTGAAATATGGAATATGTGCATTTGCTCAAGATGACAGACCATTAGTATCTCAGCATCAGTCCGTGAGACGCTCAGCCTCAAGGTCCTGAAAATGAAGTACAACTACAACAGGACAGGATGAGGAAACTTTGATGACATCGATACCAACTCATTTCCTCCTCTCAGTTTATCTTCGTGACTCTGCCTCTGTGTCAGAGTGGAGGTCCTGGAGGTCAATATTTCAGAGGAGGGGATGGGGAGAGCGAAAGCGGGTCGATACTTATTATAAAACAGGTGTCATGAATGAATATAATAGATGTGTCTGAGTTTGTCCTCCTCGCAATATTAAGATGTAACAAGTGTTACCATCACATAAGTTTCACGTTTGTTCGCTGCTTACGGAGAAAACAAAAAAAATAATCCAAATGAACCGATTCTTTTCCATATTTTTTAAAATATTGATATAATATTTCTGATGATTTTATGATAATTAGCAGTGTGTGACCTCAGAGACCGACACCTCAGCTTCTGATAAATTAACCATAAAATACTTTGAAGCCCTTGTAGACAACCTGAACAAAGAATAAGTAGATTAAATCTATGAAAACGCAGTAATGTCTAAATACTACAGCATGAACACGGGGCCAACCGCAAAAGGAATAGTTCAACATTACAGGAAAATCATTATGAATCCAACTCTGAGTATTTCCCAAAATAAATCAAACTCCTTTGTCCAAAATATGCAGTTTTTCTTCTGTCAGAGATTGTTCAGATGACTTTGTGCTTCTGGACACACATACAAACACACAAAATTACATCTATGATGTCCTGATACCAAAGTGCACCTGATACCATTTTTTTTCTTGAGGGCATTAGCTGATTGCAGCTCTATGGTTGGAGTGTTTTAATAAGATACCAAACAAAGATACATAGAAACAAAGAGAGACAGAGAGAGAGAGAGAGAAATGAGCCAGCGAGAGACAAACAGAAAGAGACCAAGAAAGAGTGAAGCTATATTTAGAAGCAGCACTGCGTAGTACTGTATGGGTATGTGATAAATCTGTTGTGCCGTTATCGTCTATGGCAGGACGCACATCACAGTGTGTGGGAGTGTGCGTGTGCGTGCGAGGATGAATAGTAGCCTGTCTCGTCCCCCCATACTGCTGCTCCTTGCTAATTGGTCTTCGTCTTAAGTGCTGCTGCTGCACAATTCTCCAGATAGATGGGTTGGAGGAAGAGCCGGAGTGAAGGAGGGAGAGAGGAAGGGAGTGGAGGAAGCATGGGGAGGGAGGACGTGAGCGAAGACTGCACGAGAGACAAAGAGGGTGGGGCAAGTGATTGATGTCTGAGATGGAGCTGGATCGAAGGAAGCATGAATAAAAAGGACAGCGGTCTGAGCCAAGGACACAGATGAGAAGAGGAGAGGAGGGAAGAGAGGGGTGGAGGAATATAAGACGAGGAAAGGAGAACGTTGTCATAAAGCTTATCTTTTCAAATTCATGCATTTTTGTTTTTTCAACATTGTACAATCGTTTCAGTTAATAGATATGAATAACGCGAACTAAAATCAATGTTAATCTATAATCTTCCCTGAGATTCTTGTTTATGTGTTGGAAACCCTTCTTTTAACCTCATGTTAAACAACAACAACAACATCCTTCCACATCTCAATGCTACTATTTCTATTTTTAGCCCTTTGTTGTGCTTTTTCTTTTGTTTCTCCACGCAAGGTCCCAGCATCAGCTAATACATTTCCTCCAGGAGACAATCACCGGTTTATTATGGCTTAAAAGTAAGAGTATAAAAATTTTATGAATATTAAACATGTTTTATCTTAATTTTCCAGCAGTACCATAGATTTTGCCAGCTTTTTGTCTTTTTGTACCACATACTTTTTGGCGATAAAGAATGAATCAGAGCCACTTTTACTTTTGGTTTGAAATGTTGATCTTATTCTGTAAAGTCAGCCACACTTTTCTGCATCTATTTTTTTCTCCATTTTGTTTTGGTGCAGTGCAACTCTCACCAATGAGACTTTGGCAGCTCTCAACATCTTTTTACACCCTCTTACTAAGATGGTGATTAATCCTTAAATGCCTTTCATTATACTAATAGCATAGCATCTAGTCATCCATAAAACAATATTATTAGATACAATGTCAAAGTAATGCCAGTCGGTCAATAAATACAAAATTTCATGATAATTATAAACAGGCAGCACAAAGCAAAGCATAGCTAAGGCTGTTTGGGGAAGAAAAGTTTTAAGGTTTTTTGTCATCACACATCAAAGGATGGATTAAGCAAAAATAAAAGAATAAACTGCCATAGGGTAGCCTCTGAACGCTCTATTTTCTGCTCAAAATTTCTGTGCACTGCGCTCTAATACCTAATTTTGGGTTATCGGTATTCATTTAAAGTCACCAAATAGTCTTATCTTACACCAGACCTATGAGTAGCTTTTATTTTGAAAGGAGGAAGTCGGTCCAAATGTTCCAAAGGTTATGTAATATTTCCATAAAGATAAGGGCCATTCATATAAAATGGGCAAAACTTCATTGAATTCAGATTTTCCATGACAGCTGGGAAATGTGTGAGTGTCACTGTGTGTCTGTGTGTATGTTTGTGTTGTAGTGGGGAGGGAGTAGAGGGGGAGAAACGAGAGGAAAGGAGTGCAACTAATGTCTTCCGTGGAGCAAGACACTCTTTAGCCAAAACAAAGCAGTAACTCTCTATTCTGCTCATCACGCCAGTTCTCTTTCACTCACACACATACACACACACACACACACAC
This sequence comes from Lophius piscatorius, assembly GCA_009660295.1. NCBI lineage: Eukaryota > Metazoa > Chordata > Actinopteri > Lophiiformes > Lophiidae > Lophius > Lophius piscatorius. The sequence goes on from VRLP01004096.1 coordinate 7,550, forward strand.
ATACACTCCTCACACTCACACACACACACGCATACGCACACACACACACATGACCCTTGCAGCAGGTGGGCCTTTTGATTTGTCACCAGGAAGAACTGTGTCTCATTTGCATACAGATGACCCGTTCAGTGTAAGGAGTTTACTCACATACACACTCACACACTCACACCCACACACCACACACACACACACACACACACGCACACACTGCTTGTTCAGTCCTTCCCTCTAAACTGGGTCTCATACAACCATTTCTTGTTCCTTTCCTTCACTTGCCTCCCTTCCTCCGCTCACACAGCTCTGCACTGATTTTGGCAAACACTCCCTAACAGATTGGAAGCCATGTCTGTTTGGTCCTGCCTGTGTGTATGAATATTTGTAGATTTATAGACACTTCCTATGGGGAAGAAGGGAAACTTTTTTATTTGATTCAAGTTTTTCATGTATTTGCGTTTCTGTCAGTATATTTGTCATCTTGTTTGATGTGTGTGTGTGTCTGTGTGTGTGTGTGTGATGGAGGCTCTTGTACCACCCATCTGGTCTAGCTGGCAGAACTATCAGGAGTCTAATGTTCTGGTGTCAAACAACGGTGCCTTGTTTACAGACCCCAACGCTGAACTGATGCACACATTCATACACTCTAGAACACACACGTGTGTCAAAACAAGGAGAATGGGTGGAGAATTTCAAGCCAAATAAATACTTGGAGACCACAGTGGAAATTAAAGAAGATGATAAAAATACTTGAAACACAGTTGTGCTCCATAGAACAGGATGAACCCTTTCACAGTGTGAACAGTACTTTCCTGTTGGTCGTTTTCTTTATTTCTTTATTACTAAAGATATTATGTCCTCTTTGAGCTTCATTTAATCAGAACTGTCCATAAAGAGCCCTACACCGCAATTATGGGATAAAAGAGTCATAAACTGAGCAGAGTGTAGAAAACTCTCAATTCGTCTCCTGTAGTCTAAAAGATTGAGAGAGTTAATAGATTTACTATTAACTCTTTGTGTTCCTGCACAGTGGAACCAACTTAAACATCGTCATCCGACGAACCTCTGCAGCATATTTAAGAGCGGCTCTCTGTGAGTCTGACAAGTCTCTAGCAGAGCTGGAAAATACTCACGCTGTGATTGGCTCGGGGCTACAATTAAATCAGGGACTCCATAGGCGCTGCGAAAACACTGGGAAGCTACTAGAAGTTTCACTGGAGATTGAACTGGAGAAACATTGAACTCACAGGAGGACAGCACCAAGCTACAACCCCAGGGGTTTAAAATAAAGCCAGCAAAGAAAAGACAAAAGCTGCAATTTCTCAAACAACCACTTGAGGCAGTCTCCAAAAGGAGGCCCAACCTTTTTTATCCCAATGCCAAAATGCCCAAATTGACAAGCTGATAGGGAGCAACCAGCTGTTAAACTCACATTTATATCATTGCATATATTGTTATTCTGAGTGCATCTTACCAAATTAAGATTTTTTTTTATCCAACATATTATTCATTTACTTTCTTTTTTTTAAGCATTCTTTTAATTTCCCAAACTCTGAAACATCCATCCATTCGCCCGCCCGTCCTTCCATCAATCCATCCACCCGTCCATCCATCCATTCACTTGTCCAAATCAGCAGTGGTGGTTCTGTCTTACCAGGGTAGAAGTCTTTGGATTTTGACAGTTTGATGGTGGCTCCGGTCTCCTTCTGCAGCTGGACAATGGTCTGACCTCCCTTCCCGATGATCGAACCCGCCGCGTAGCTGGGGATCAAAACCTTCAGGAAGTATTCGCCTTCCTCTGTAGCAGGAAACAGGAAGTCAGAGAGAGGTTTTAAATCAGATTTTATTTAAAATATTGCTAAAAGACAAAACATTACAAGTTATAGTGTGCAATATCAGTCTGTTTGAACCTTTGCCCTCATGCCTGCTTTCTTTGTATTTTTTTTCCCTCAATTCTTGAAAGTTTTTCGGAAATTAACAAATGTTGTTAAAAATACAGAGGATGGTCCCAATACAGGGTCCTTCATGTTGGCATCAGTATAAATTGTGGAAGCAAAGTGTCAGTAATCTCAGTCTGAGAGGACAGGTGTTGCATCACAATGTCAGAGCAGAATAAGTTTTCTCCTTACTTCCACCCCATGGTCGCTCTCCACAAACCAACCAAAGCTACCCACAGCTGCATGATCCGTCGATCATCCGTCCGGTGACGATGACTGACACCATGACAACTAATTATTTCTATAATCAGATGACTCCCTGTCAGCATTATATCTAAACTCTCTCGATACGGTCATTGGCACGAGCCTTTAAACGCCCTCCTTGGATTGGCCTAATGTAATTTCAGCATCAGCTCAAGGTCTCTGGTCCTCATCACCATCTTGGCATGAGAGGAGGAAACTGAGTTTATTGCGCTGCTTGTCAGTTTTATTATTAAAGATAATCATATTCAACCGACGCAAGTGCATAACACCCCATGTCCGGAACGACACATATATACATATATTTACTCACACAAACAAACAGAGCAGAAGAGCCCAGATTCAGATATTTTTTTAAATCTTTTTACCACCTAGCTGCATCTGCAGCAAGAAACAAAGTTTCATAAAAAACGGAAGAGGAAGATATTGTGTGTTTAATGTGGTGTGGTCCTTTGTTTTGGCTGTTTTCAGAACAGAGCTCAGCTTATTTCCCTGACTGAATTAAGATGTCTCTTGAGTCTCTTCCCAGTTGTTATGGAAAAATATGTGTTTGTAATCAGCCTGATGGAGGAAAAAGGAGGTGGCTTTGCAACAGAAATAACATGGCATTCATTAACTTAAAAAAGGGCAGAATTCTCAACCCTATGCATATATTAAGTTTTACACTTCACTATGTTCAACTTTCTCTCATCCGTTTAACTTTATCTACTTCTCCTCCGGCAGACTGGTATGACAAAAGACATCCTTCGGTTTCTTTGTCTTGACTATTTTATTTAGAAAAACTGAGAAGTTGTACAAAAGCCAGCTACCAAAGATTTAACTGAACAAATGAAAAGGGAATTAACCCGTTATGTCTTTCATTGACTGCTCTTTTCCCTCTGAATGGTAAATGTCCTTATTCATAATTCATAATGTTGCCTCAGGTAATCAAGCAATAAATATTAAATATGCCCGTTGGTGTAGAAAGTAAGCATTGAGAGATTGTGTTTTGTTAAAATGGATTAAAAACGTAGATCATCAATATTTCTCAATATTTCTGATTTTTGGTTCTGAATCAGAACGCTGTTAACTGAGTTAAATTTGTGAACCATAAAAATCCACCATCAACGGAGTTTCAATAATATGATTCATCCTGGCAACAAGTGAAAAAAGAAAAAGTTGTCAAATTTCACCCCAACTGGGATGGAGGTTTTAATGAGTGCATAGTGATTACGAACATTTATTCTGAACGAAAGAGTAACGGGTCTTCAGCAGCAAAATGAGGGAGCTGGCAAGGGAGAAAGTCGCTGCCAGAGTGAATGCTTAGGTTGGAATGTAGCTTTTATAACATACATGAAAAAGATGCTGGGATGTTATGGAAAATAGTTTTTTTTCCATTAGGTTCAATCCAATGGGCAAAGAACTTGTTTGGATGTGAGAGCGCGTCTGCAATGTGGGATGCTGGAGATGTTCGACTCGAAATTATTATTCAGATAAATTATGGAATGTGAAGAGATATGGTGACTATCGAGCTGGTATTCATCAGGGAATGAAAACTCATCCAGGACTGTGAGAACTGGATACCACATCTCCAAAAATTAAAACCAAAGACTGTCCGCATCTCCCATAGTTTCCACTTAACCCCTTTTCTGGAATTCCCCCAGTAGCTGCCATGGTGCTGAGTGTTGAGATCCAAGTGAAATGAGATGTAGAGTGGCAGCCATGTTTAGCGTCCGGATAACGTTTTAGCCATGTTGTAATCTAAGGCTACGTTCACACTGAAGGTCTTAATGCTCCATTTCGATTTTCTGCTGAGATACGATTTTTTGTGTATGGTTGTTCACATTATAATTTAAATGCGACGGCCATCAGACTCCAGTGTGAACAGTCTACTGTCCTGAAGTGAACCGCATGCGCAGAAGAAGGCGTGACGTCACGCGCAGCACGCTGTGTTTACGTAAACATGGATGCTTGTTTCGTTCATTGTTTACATTTGATATGCCGTGTCCCGCTTTCATTTAAAAAAAAAATGAAACTGAATAGTAATTTAAATATTAACAAGTATGTGTATGTGACCTTTTAAACCAATCACACTCCAGTTCCTATTTATAAATGACCAAAACTACATTTTCCTTCATGCTCTGATGAAGGTCACTAGGTCAAAATTAGTCAAATTGAAGTGGAATTTTGCCTGTGCTACCTTCTCCCCTCTGGTTATTCAATGTTTTGGTTTAGCACAGCAAACAAATATACTTGGAGGGCACGTCCTCTTCAAAGATTTCGCCGACATTTTCATCATATAAGTTTCTTTCAGGGCGATGACACATTCGGTGGCTTAACTCAGTGACTCTGACCTGAAGCAAAAACCTGTGGCCGTTTGGTTACAGTCCACTGCCTCTGTGACAAAGCAATGAGTGAGCGAAATAGAACCAACTAAACCTTGCAGGCCACTGTAGCTCTTCCCCCCCATGTCCCTTTAAACGAAAACCCATTCAACTCCTTGTCAGTGCAGAGACACAGTAGCAGAGATATGGTGGTACTGTGTATTACTTTCACCAGCAGACTCACACTATTTGTCGTTGCTTCCCTTGAAAGGCCTTTTTCAGCTAAATACATCAGTTTCAATGGATAATTTGAAGCTGACACCAACATAAGTTGTCCCTGCTACTGGAAAATATGTATTGCTCAGTGGTTGTGGAATTGTGCAGATGTGGTCAGATGATACCCGTGAGCTAAATTACATACAAAAGTTGAGATTTGCCTAAAACTGTTACAAAAAAAATGCAGTGAAAACATATTGTCTTTTCAAATAAAAAAGCCAGACTACTACATTAGCAAAACTGTGTAAGAACATGCCAATAAACTAGTTATATGCGTTTGTCACAATGTATAACCCTAATGTCTTATAAACATGTAATTATTACAATTTCATGAGAAATAAATACTGAGAATAGCACAAGCAAAATTCCAGTTCTATTTGACTAATTTGGACTCAAAATTTAATAAACTGGCTTCATTCTTTCACTTAAGATCAACTGCTTTTCTGATCGCTACTAACATGGTTTTGCAGTAAAATGTCTCTAATGGCCTCTGGACTCTGTGTTGCAGCTTCCCTCCCTAGCATCATTCTTCATGTTTCATAATCCAGGACAGAAAACCTCAGGAGGCAGATCAAAATAGGATTATTATTATTACAGGGGGCACCTTGTATTCAGCTGGCTACCCAGGTGAACAACTGGACACAACTGATCGTAAAAAACATACATGTAAAAATATCTATCAAATATCCTGATTTTATTGCCAGGCGGGTCGATAAGGTATAAATAAATAAGATGAATAAGCCCACATAGCTACACTGAGTATTATTAAGTGACCTCTGATAGCTTTAAGTCCCTTGAAATCGCACTTGCGTTGCAACTAAGCAGAGATGAGGTGTTTGCGACACGTTGTCGTGTATAAATTTAATTAGTGAAAGGTTCAATACACCCACTCGTGTGATCAATGATTCTAGATATAAGGCACCTCAGTCACTATCATTTAGCGAAGTAGCTAGGAGTTTGCTCAGGAGTAAAATGTCTACACTCTGATCATGAAGAAGTTCTCCTGCCGGAAAATGTGCCACAGAAATACAACCAGGACGACGATTTAAGTATCTAAGGCATGCAGTGGCTCATAAAAGCTCTGCTGGAACTTCAAAACAAAACAAAAAACTCCTAAACTTTCTTGTGAAACTGCTGGTGATCTCACTGAATGATTTTGAAGGACATTTGCACCAATGCTGCTCACACACTGGTCTTACTAGTGAATACAATTGGATGACTGCAAGGGTTAACAAGAGCAGGAATTGGAAAAGTAAGGGAAAATCATTTTCAAATCCAATCATACTAAGTGGGGAATTTTACCCTCTGCATTGAACACGTTCCCGAGGAGCAGCAACGTGGACTGACGTCAGTTTTCTAAAATGCCCCTGTCACCGTCAAAGACATTTGGTGGTGGGCCTAACAGGAGCACCAAAAAGAAACCCATGCGTGAATGGGGAGAATATGCTCCTCAGAGTCAGACCCTGTCCCATCCAGTGATGAAGATGAGCGCCTTTAACTTTTTCTAACCACGGTAAATGACTCGCTGTGCACTTTTGTTTACTATCCAAAATATAAGCAAATCTACATTTCCAATTTGTAATTCTGATTTTTGTGTTGGTGTAGAGTCTACACTGTAGACTACACTGTAGACTGAAACTCAATTTCACATGAATGCAGCCTAAGTAGGAATAAATCTATGTCACTGTAATTGTGAGCTGGTTCTGAGCTCGGTATGTATCCAGTCTGGGACGTCCCGATAAAATAAACGATGGAAGATGGTGACACATCCCATTCAAGATGCTGAAAGAAATCACAAAATATATCATATGTTTGTGAAGTTCAATGATCAGAGGCTTAAACATTTGATGGGAAATCCCAGTTAAGTTATCATTTGTTGTCATAGATTCAAAGGAAAGTTCACAGACTTCTTGTGTAATAACTGTGAACATGTGGCCTCTGCCCATTAGAAGTTCTGGCAACGTCAAACAGTGATTGACACTGGAACACAGCACAGCTACTCATTTTCCAAGATTTGTTTCCTTTCAACTACTACTTTCAAATAGTGGCCAAATTTGTGTCCCTCTTTCCTATTCTAACCTGTTCACCATCTGAGCTCCACACTGTTACCGTCTGTGAGTGGTACCAAGTTCAAGGTTATGAAAAACTGGGTGGGCTTTGTCCTCAACGCTCTGTCCGAGAGTTTAGCCAAGTCAAATCACGAGCGCACGGATAGAAACCGGACACTCCTCCGCCCCTCCCCAGCTCTGCAAGTGATGAAATACAAACTGTAAGAGCCTCACTTTAATTTGAAGATGGTTCAGCTTCGTATGTTTATCAGAAGTCCCTCATGTTCAGCAGATAGAGAGCTGGTTTCAGCAAGTTCAAGTCTCAATCTTCCCCTCAGACTCGTCCGTAACACATATTTTCCTCTCACGTGTTATTATCTATTAATTGTTATATCATCTGCTTCATTCTCTAACTAACCAGCAAACTCTTGAAGATGTAAGTCAGATCTAAATACCAGAAGATGGCAGAAAAACTACAAACACGAATCACAGCAGCTGATTTTAACTATCTGGAGGCAGCAACGCCTCACATCTTTACTAAGAGTTTTTACTGAGACTGTCAATGATCAATCCATTATTGGAATTGTTGGAATTGAATCGTCCTTCAATTATGCTGTCAGTTCTTCAACTAATCACTGTAGCTCTACTGGACCTAATAAGAATAGTAATCGGCTACACTTTTTTTCCGAGTTATTCTTCTCTAATTCTTGCAGTAAACTCTCATGTGAACTGGGTTTTAGAGGTGTTTATGTTACACTCTTGGACCAGTCCAAGACATTTCTACCGACCGGGAAGTTAAGCGAAGCTACCACAACTAATCAAAATATCATTACACATTTTTGCACTATATCTGTTTTAGTCACTAAATGAAGTAATAAAAAAGCGTGTGCAGGGACGCATCACTTCTAACACTTCCGTTGTCTTGTGGCTTTTGCAACGTGCAAGCGCGTGTCTTGATATTGAAGAAGATGTTTTCTTTATTTGCTGCGTGCATGGATGTTGTGAACTTGATGAAGATGTTTTATTAATTTGCAGCATGCGGATGTTGTCAAATTGATGGTTGCAGTGCGTTTGCCCCTGTCAGCTACCGTACATTTAACTTGAACAGCGCTGTAGCTGACAGTTTCCTATTGAGAAAAATTGCTTCAGTATAGGCAGGCTCCTGATCAACATTTTGACAAGTTTGAGAAGACCAACGCTCGCGTTTATTTTTGTTTAAATAACGACATCTTTATCTTGGAAACCTCAGGCATACTGAGGTCTCCAAGATCTCTAGTTAGCTGCACAGTGGCAACAATGATCTTACATTTGTCGAGCGGATAAAAGGTCTTCCTCTCTTTGATGCTCACAGCAGCACATAGTTTTATTGTCTCCTGAAATTGTCTTTTTTCTGTCTTCTCCTCTTCCTCATTTTCTTCTTCCTTTTGTTTCCTCGTCTTGTCTCCATCCCCTCTCATTCCTAGTCACCTTTAATTTTCTCCTCCTCTCCTCACATGCACTGCAGTGACCCAGTTTGAGAACAGAGTCTTGGACTGACCTGCTTTAGGGGAGGCTGGCTAATTATAACAGCCTATATTAAAAAGACGACAAAATGGTCAATATGAAACACACACACACTCTCTCAAACACAAACATGTACACACAAATACACAAGTGTGAAGGCAGCAAATAGGCGCAGGAGCTCACACTTACCAAGACCTCTTTCACAAACGGAGCATTTTAACAACACACCTATAGGCCTGGGCAGCATGAGTCATCATGTATATAAAAAGGGCGTAATGAGTGACTAATGTTCATCACTTGAATCTGTTGCATGGTTACACTTGAGCATGTTACCATGGCAAGCATAAAAAACATTTTCACATATGCTGCATGGATCCTGTCCTCAATCAGAGACCACAACACAAACTGAACTAAAGCACAGCTGAAAGAAGGTCACATATCACATTTAATTTGACAGAATTTGGAATGTTTTAGAGCCTGGAAAAAAATTTTTTCGCACTATGTGCTATCAATTCATCATTTTCTACACACTGAAGGAGTAAAAAAATGAAATGCAATGCAAATATCTATACACAACCAACCAGTATGAATAAATGACCATAAGCATCTCATCTGTATCTTCAGATATCTGTGCAGGGCTCCAGTGTTAACAGGGTTATGTTACACAGATTGAATTGTGCTCTGACAATGAGCGTTAAGCGTGTTTGATAACTGCTTTTACTCAATTACTCAATCTTCTAAAATAAAAACTAACTTCCAATTACTTAAAAAGCTTGAAAGCTGTTCTGCGTTATCTGCCTCTTCCTCCCACACTGCAGCAGGGTGCAGGCCTCTGTTTACAGAGAAGGTTTATCAACATTTGAGAGGTTTAGGAATATTTTCTAGAACCCTCTGACATATGAGAGTATAGAAAAATGTCCATCATATTAACTAAGAAAAATGATGTCTTAACAGTTTTCCAACAATGTCACATAGTAGACGGGTATGAAGAATAAATGCAAAACTAAAATGTATATATGTTTTTATTTTTAAATAGGTATGTTTTGTTAGTCTACTCTGATCATTCTCATACGGATATTATGAAAATGTAGAAAAAGACCTAAAGAAGCACATAACCAGTGAACTTGAATGGATTTATTTTTAGAGGGATTTTTCTAACATGACTGTTGCACTTTGGACAGAAGTTGGGAATTCATTTGGGAAAACTTGTTATGATATCACTCTAACCTCATGTCTGTGGAGAAGACAAAAGCCAGTCCTAAATCTATGAAATCATGCTGACACTCATGTCGCCCCGCCCCCGAGGACCGCGGTCAGGTTACATATTTTAACACAGCCTCAGACACGCCTCTACTGTCACCGCGGTATCAACAACATTAAGTGTAATTAACCTTATGCCCGTGGTTGGAGCCAAACGTGATGAGCAGCCAATGACTCTGCCCCCTACGTCTGACCCATCAGTGTCAACACAAGGCTCAAAAACTCAAGAGGTCCTACGACTCGCCCCAATGCTATACTGGCATCCAACAACAGACGCACACTGGGTTATCATAGTCAATAACAAGGAACTCATATTAACATCCACACATTCTTTGTTTACTATGGATTTTATAGATGCTGTGCAATGTTTTAATCTCCGCCTAAAATAATGCTTGAGAAATAAAGAAATAATACCATCGAACAGAGCTCAAGCAGAAAAAGGATCAACCTATCAGAAAGCTGTCAAAGAAACCAAGTCCCCATACTTCGTAGAACTTTAATTTTCCCAGAATCCTTTTCTAAACCATTGATTCTGTCATCAACCCCTCCTCCTCCCCCCTTCCAACAGAAGCTACCCCTATGACCTATGAACATCTCTAACCTTTTCACAACCAAAGTAAGTTAATGAAGATAATCCCATGATTGTAGCAGATGCGATCGGCTCCTTGTCCTCTGGTCGTGCTCCCTCCAGCAGTAGCCCACCCTATTTTAAACACAATGAGTCCTTGACTATTTTCATCAATACTTTAGAGGACTTCATGTTCCTGTGCGGTGGTTAATATGAAGCCTCGTCAGCGATCCAGCATCTCAGCCTTCTTTGTTCTGTGCTTCCTTCATGCTGACCACATAATGAACATTTACACCGGGATCATGCAAGACAAACTAATATACTGGGAAAACGCATCCCCTCCATGATCTGAACATGGAAACTTTCAGTCATAATCAGAACAAGACAAATGCCATAATTACAGATGTGGTGATTCATTCTTAATGTGTTAGCCGGACAGCAACCTTACTGTCATTTTCAGCGGAGCAGGCGGATGGGAAGGTTATGTTTTAGGTCAAACAGCTTAGTCTGACTGTAATGATAGGGTTAAGGCGTCTGTGTGCTTCAAACAAATTTGTTTTTAGATTTTCTACCTAGAACCCCTTTCACCTCGAGGGCTGTCTGGGACATACTTCTGACTTCAAATAGTAGTGTTGAGCAGCAATGGGCAGACGTTTTGTGGGATTATGCTTTTTCTCCCACATGCAAATACACGAGTGCCTTTGAGCAGAGACTGTTTGGTGCACTGTTTCTCCATATCAACAATACAAAAGCACACAAAAGACGTAAAGGTATTAGAGAGATGTTGGTAAATCAGCAGTGTTAGCGTTGTAGAAATTCAGTAGTCCACATTGCTAATCAATTAGTCCCTTTAATCAACATGGAAAAAAGGTTTCTTAACAATCACAGCTATTAACTGGAGCCCTTGGTATACAAGTTATTATAATGCTATAAGATATTCACAGTGTGTTCCTACAGTGTGGGATAATTTACTGTAATTTGGTATGTTATCAGTTACTGTCATGTTCTTTACAGTATCTGATCACTTATTCAAAATCTCTACAGCAGGGGTGTCAAACTCAATAACAGAGGGGGCCAAAAATAAAGATGGAGTCCACGCCGAAAAGGACTCAAACATGGACACGTTTAATCGGGGTATTATGACAATTTCTTTCTTTTTTTATTTACTCATTTTATAGTATGCTGAACAAACCAATGGAATAGAAAATACTAAAATTAAATTCAAAATAGATGAGCATAACTAATTTGTATGTTTCCCTCTCTATCAAATGGACAGTCAGAAAACAATATTTTTCAAGTTACAAATTACATCTAAAATTGATCGGTATTTTATTAACAATAACAATAACTTTGCCTTTACTTTACCCTCGGTAAATGACTGGCCTGATCTAGGCATTTCTTTCTTCTGCCACAATAAAACAGAAAAAGTAGACTGCTTCTCATATATGTTCCTGCAGTCAGGAGCAGCTGCTCCTCAGAAAACAGTCTGGTGCATGAACAGCCTAAAGGTGCATTCCACATTAAATGCAACCAACTTCATGTGTTTTCTTGTTTTTAACCTAGCAGCACTACCGCATGTTTAATGGCTGGAGGAAGTGTACGCACCTCGACAGTTAAAACGTAGGTTCTATTTACTAATACGCGGGTGTGACCTACTAATATGTTTACAATTTAACTTATTTTTTTTCATCTATATTCCCTTTTCCGTAGCAACTCTTTTAATGATTACTCTAAAGTTTATTAGAGTGACTGGACAAATGCTCATATCTGACAATAGCGGAGCAGGTGCTGCTTATTGACGTGCCAGCTATGGCAGTGCATTCTGGGATTTGTAGTATCTGTGGTTTGTTCTGTATACCAGATTATTATAAAATCTTTTATTATTATTAATATTATATGTTATTATATAGATATTGTACCACAGGTTTGACATAATTGTTTTGTGGGGTGGATGTTTCAGGGGTTCTGCTGTATATTATTAGTTATTTTGATGTTCTACAGCGGTGACATAGTTTTATGGTAACTCTGAGTTGTGTCACTTTGGACAGAATAGTTTTTCACTAGTTTAAAAAATTACTTAACGTGAATGATCTAATGTACAATACCCAATACAAATACAATTTTCTGTGCACAAATGAAGTGATTAACTGTAAATTACAATTACTTTGTTTTGTTTTTTACAGTGAACGCTGTAAATAGATTCTAGTAACATCAATGTAGCTGTATGTGTCCTGTATTTTTATTGATCTAGCGTTGAGACTAGAAAAGAAAAATATGCTGATGAAGGGAATTTTGTACTTGTGTCTTACCCTCAGTTTAAAACACATCAAAACTCAATCCCCCGACAACACAGACCTCAAACAGACCTCAAACCACAGACACAACTAAAAGATAAAGACAATAAACATCTGGATCCGAAATGTGTTAAATCAAACCCCCAGCAACCACAGCAGAGAGTAGCTATGGACGGTGTAAATATGTGTGTGTGTTTCTGTCTATGTGTGCAGCTGTGTAACTACAGGGCTTCCTGGTGGTTGCTGTGATGAGGGTCTTTGTTTTCACAACACTGCAACACAGTCACAGGCACACACACTCAAATCCCTGCAGTTTCAACACACACAGGACGTACACACATTTCCTATTCCACGTCCAAAGGATGACAAAAAACTATTTCAGTGTGTGTGAGTGTGTGTCATGAAAATACGACCAAGCTACCACTCCCAAACAGATTTGTTTTAGAGAGAACAAGGAGCACATGCAGCGAGGTCAGAGAGAGGCTTGAAGTAACCACTGTCCACTCTGCTGTGTGTTTGCATCGTATGAAAATGTCTTCATTTGTTCATTAATCAGTGGAATGACTGTATGTTTAATGTACATATCTCAGACTCTGTGTGTGTGGGAGTGTGTTTTTCAATCTCTAAGGCTCAGTGAGTCAAGAAAATGGTATTTGTGATCGGGGGATGGAGACATGAGGCCGTTCACAGTAAATAATAAATGTACTTGCACCACAATATGACTGGCTGAGTAAACAGTCCAATCTGTTGCTAAGGCCCCTGCAGGCCCGCCAGACCCAGAATAGGCCCCTCTGACTGTGGAATTGAAGGCTCAAATTCTGCGATCTTGTGTCCACGAGCCAGCTGGGGGGCTTAAGGTCATAGATCCTACTGTACATCCTTGTACTTTTCCTCAAGAGCCTAATTTTGACAATTGCACGTCACATTTTCATAGAATTAATATTAGGAAGCTTGTGAATAAAATATATAAAATATACTATACTAAACGTCTAGATGTAGTCTATAGCGTGACTCCTTTCTGTAAGAAAGTCTTCTAAAGAGCCCCGCCCGAAATGCATTTGTAACTCTGCCGTGTGATCAGTGGCAGTAAAGTAAACCACACTTTAGTTCTCTCCAATCTGAGCGCTGCACAAAAAAGAGGACGTTTCTGTGGTCTTCAGAGAGCTCCCAGACTAAACCTAGTGAAAGTCCAGATACTACAGACGACGCTTTAGCCATCCTCAAGAGGAGGCAGTCCTCTGACAGCTACAGCTGAGAGTGAGGCACCGTTCAAAAAACGTATGCATTCAGGGGATCTTCGTTCACACGGATATGCAAATTAACAGAGAATGCTGTAGTATGTCTGCCCGGCCACAGTATGTCTGACACTAAGCTCTCATTTGGACGGCACGAAAACAACATTACTGTGTAAATGAAAGGCCATAATGAAAAATATTACCGTTTGAAGGGAAAACAGGATGGATAGAACTTATCTCTGTCACCATTTCAAATTAGTTAAACATGCGGCAAAGATAAACATAAGTATTAATTTGCTTTCCCACTGTTTTTTAGATGATGTCCTACAATTATAGCAGTGTGAGTAAAAATGTTTATAATTTTGTTAAAATTGCTTACACAGTAGTTCCATGTTCCACAACCAGCAGATGTTTCCTCTGGAGATACTCTAGGATATTTTGCAAATGAAGTCGAAGACTAAATTCCCAATATTCATTACATAAATGTATTAATTGAGATCAATTAATTTTAATCTGTGATTTTTTTTAAACTGTGTATATTATGTGTATGTATGTTGGAATCAGTTCCTGGCTTTTGTTATATCATAAAATAACCTCTAATAATATGGTATAATGTTCATATTTGTACCTATGTTCTCTTCCACTAGATCTCAGAGCGATCTGTTTTACTTTCTACTTACATTAGTCTGACGGCTATAGTTACTGTTAATCTTAAATTTATATTCCTTCTCTTAACTGTCCTGACTGGAGAAAACCATCCATCCATTTTCTGCACCTTCTTTCCGGTTCTGGGGCCTATCCCAGCACAGACTGGTGCACCCTGGACACGTTGTCAGTTCCTCACAGAGCTGACAAATATACAAAAATCCAGTAACGGGTAATCATACACACCCGCAAAACATGAAAACTCCACACAGAGATGCTTAGAAATTGATAAAGATGATAAAAAAATAAATAAAATCATAACCCAGAACCCGCTTACTGCCAGGCAACCGTGGTACCCATCATTCTGCCAAAGATTACTATGTATCTACAAATTTGTTGATTGAATGTTTTTCATAAACTGAAGGATGAAAATTCACTTCTTATGGTGAGAAACGGTTTAAAAACATTTTGGATTAATTGCATAATATCACAAAGATGAAAACAGGCCGATCTTAAGAAAAGCTGACCTTTTAGAGACACGAGGTTCTCCCAGGACAGCGACGGTGACAGCTGCCTGTGATCAACCTATAGCTTAAACCGGTATATTAAGTAGTTTAAGTTACCTCAATCACGAACATTTACGGTAGTAAACATAATGTATCTATGTAATGTATGCAACAAAAGCCAACACATTCATGCAGCTGTGATATTATCTGAAAACATCCAATGAAAGTGAAATCTGAGACCATTTTACTGCCCAGTGAGGACTTTGCTTTTGATGATTTACATACATTCATACATTCTGTTGATAATTCATTCTTGGATATTTCAAATTGTAAAAGGTCTTAATGTAGGGGTTTTACTTGTAGTTGAGTTTTCAAAGTGCAGTATAGTGCTTTTACTGAAGTGAAGGATCGGAAGACTTTGTCCACCATTGCTGAGAAACTGATGAAGATGATTTTTTTTTTCATCTTAATTTGACAACGCAATGATTGTTTTGTACACCTGACATTGATTCATACTCAACACAAGAAGCACAATAAAATGTATCCAGAGTTAAATTTCCACCTTCATTAAACTAAAGCGGATGAAACTTCTGAAGACGCATATTAACCGGTTCAGAAATCCCCTCTACATGATAAATCAGCACATAAATCAAAAACTATCCAAATCTACCAGTCCAAAATAAATTTGGTCAAATTACCTCAGCAGTTCAAACTGTGTTTTTGTGAAGCTTTGTGTAGAAACATCAGATGAGTCCTGCATTATTCTGATGTGTAGCAGTGAGAGCACCGCCTCATCTGCTGAAGGGGGGCTTTACTACAGAGCCTCTTTCCCTCTGGGGACTTGGAAAATATTCAGCTCCCCTAAGCAGGGAGAGTTAAGAAGGAGGGGAGGCTTTGTCTAACACCCCCCCCTCCTCTGCTCTTTTGTTGGGAGGCAGCTTTCCCTCACACACACACACAGTCACACACATGTAAAGCTCTCCAGCAGTGAGGCTCTGACCAGCTGTCTTCAGTCTGAAAGATGGCGGCTGTCACTCATAAACATAGAGAGCTCGCAGAGGAAGGTGTGCAGTGGGAAGAAAAAGGTCTACTTCTGTTCGATCTTTCTGTCCTCTCAACACCTGAATGTTTCACTTTTCTACGTGGGTCATGCCATTTATGATTGACCTTTAAAGCGTCAACTATCAGTGTGTAGCAGGAGCTCCAATGTCTTAATCACCAGATTCAGACGCTTCCATAAGCTCCTTAACATTCATCTGACACCTTAAACAACTAAATAGTTGAAGAACAAATATCATAAGGGCTTCTCATGACGTCTGTAAAGCCTTTCCCTTTAAACCTTCACCTGCAAGTAATGTGTTTTTATATTTTCTTATTGTTTTCTTAGAATGATAGTACAGTATTTGAACTAAATACAAGGTCTTGAGAGTATTATCATAAACTAAAAACCCAAAGATGGCCGCTTACCATCATCATACCACTACTTATCATCATCATCATCATTATCATTTTTATTATTATATCATAGGTGAGAAGTAGCATAATACAAATAACTAAAATTTAATCATAAAGGAATTATTGTGGCTCCTAAACATCAGGTGAGAAATTTCATTGCATTTTGTACAGCAGTTTTGTGGGGATTTGTGTTTAGAACATACACCAAACCTGTTGAATACAAACGGACGGGCGAATAACGGAACCCTAAATATCCACTCTGGCTGGGGCCAAGTAAAAAATGGCAAATCATGTTCCTCAGTGAGGATTTGCATTTACGGTGCACCTCTGTCTGTCATCTGTGTGACAAGGCTGAGCATGCTGGAGTGTGTCCGTCTCATTTTCACATTTTATTTCCCACATTTTCTTTAACCTTCCTATTATGTCCTGCTGTTGGCATTCTGTCATTCGTGCTGTAATCATGTATAATTTCTCCCAGATTGCATTGCAGTTTCCATGACATTAATCAACCGAGTATTGTTCAGATTTCCCTCTAAAAGATTTACAGCGTAGATTTATAAACCACCCAACGAGCCTCTTAGAGTGACTGCTGAAAGCTTTAACTCAAAACAGGTGTTCATATAAACATAATTACATTTTTATCCCTTTTCATCTAAAATATAAGTCAGTATTACCAAATCAAGGTTTTTTATGTTCTTAGAAATAATCTGCTTCTCCTCTGAAGGGTCTCAAGAAGACCCTCATGATGAGGGTTTCATCATTTGATGGCAGTTTGTTACAAAAATGGTGAGGAAATTGAAGCAGACAAGACGGCTACGCTAAAAGAGATCAGTAGAGAAGTCAACTCCTTCCTTTCCCTTCAGCCTGTGTTTGAGAAACTGAGTGTATTGTTCATGGACGGAGGCTGTTCCAGAAGAGGGGTCCATCTACAGGTAAGTGCCCCGATTGCATTGGCCCGTTCATTGTTCCTTATCCATATTCCTCGCTCAACTCTTCTTGCCTATCAACGACTGGCGGGTTGCGACTGGCGTCTCCCTCCGCCAATTGCACGCCTCTCTTTGTGGGAAAATCCCACCTCTCATCCTTTTCACCCCACCCTGTATTATGGCTTCTTTTTTTTCTTTGACGCAGTGGCTTGGAAAAAAAAAAAATAGGATAGGATGGAGGAGGAGAAGGAGAATCGCAGCTAACACTAGCAGAGTCGGCAGCAAAGAATTGATCATCGGTCTCGGGAAAGATTGCCGAGTGAGCTTTGTCAATGGCAGTCTGCGATTGATGAAGGGGGGTAGCATGGTGAGATGAAGAGGGTGACGGAGGAGAGGAGGAGGGTGCAGTCGTGCTGCTGTGAAGTAGAGCATCATTAGCATGGATGAAAAGGAGAGGAGGATGGAAAGAATGGAGGGGGAAGAGAAGGAGCTAGTGAGCCAAACTCAATGTTCGCGGGCGAATTGTAGAGGAGAACGCGGTATTTTACAGGATACCAAAGATTAAGCCAGATAAATGTTTTATTACAAAAAAATATCATTGTGACCTTCTGACACTCAAGAATTAAAAAAATCGATGATTCTATATATTTGTTGATTCTCGCTGCTGAAGATTTGGCGAATGAAGGTCTAACCCTCCTCTGCCTGATGTCCATTTTAAATGTTGATGCCTCTGTGGCAGAGCCTCTGTCCCCACAGACTGTCAGACCGGACAGCCAATCAGTCAGTCAATCCGGGGAAAGCACCTCTGCTTTGTGTAGCCCCCCCCCCCCCCGAAAAAGATGCTCCCCTCATGAGCCACAGAAAACACTTGGATCAATAGCATCAAAGGCCCGGTCTAACACCACCAAGGTTCAATATGTGTGTGCGTGCCTGTGTGCGTGCGTGTATGTGTTACATCCATCCACATTACATATTTTATAGTGTTATTATAAAGACAGTGTAATGTGTTAAATTTACACATTTACTATCTTCATCTCTCATTGAAGTTCATTTGAAACTAAAATCAGCCAGAAAAGACACACAGAACTTCATACATTATCTTATTGCTAGTCCCATAATGTCACTTGGCAAGGGCATTTCAACTCCCCTATCAGACCAACATCGGCTCCTGACTCAATCCATTTACTAAATGAAATCATTATATCTTAGAGACAGGGGAGGACAGGAAAGGAGAGGACAGGAAAGGAGAGGAGAGGAGGGGACAAACTCTTCCCTGATTGTTAATTCTGTTTCAATTTCTAATCAACTACACGAAAATAAAAAAATGCATTATTTTTGTGCTTATGTAAGTAATTTGAATCTGACTCATTTCTATCAGGCTGAAATGCCTCTAGTAGGTACTGAAGTACAAGAATTGGTTATATGGAGGACCCTTATATCAAATATCAGTTCATGGTGTTAATGGGGTGGAGGGTGGGGGGAGGGGGGTTTAACATCTGATCCATATGCTGCTTCCACCATGTCATAGCAAGAAGAGGCTAAACGAACAGTAAAATCCAAACATATTGATATAAAACATTATCAAATACTCACACTACGTATAGAAAAAGATAACTAAAATCCATTAACCTTTCCGCCTTTGTTTGTCAAAATGCTCTTATTCTATTTTATGCTAGTGTGGTGCTTTATGATCAATTTTGTGAAATAAGAATAAGATTTTGTGAAATAATCAAAGCAATGCAATGTATTTTCTAGAGTGCTCCATAAGCTCACATGTCCGTAATAATCTTGACTACTTTACACTTTATATATTATTATTTTACCGGTAGTTTGTGTATATCTTTCACTGTAAAATATGCTATTTTACCATTAAATATTATATGCATCATATTTTTCTACAAATAAATTGACTGTAGTCTCATTTAAACTTATAATACCGGAAGCCAGTTTGTAAACAGCAGATCCCTAAATTGTGAAATTGCTAAAGGATTTTCCCTCATTTAGCCAATCATGATCATGAAGTCTGTCTTTGAAAATGATAAGAGTTTAAACTTCTGAAAGTGAATCAAATATTAACAATGACCTCATTAAAGTTCTCTGATCACATATGTACATGATTAGAGGGAAAGCTGAATTCTTTTAATGTGTGGCGGATCCCTGCTGGGTCATGGTGATGGTTGGTGGGGGTAGCAGCGACAAGAATGGGTTTGGGTCGGTGGATAAAAGGAGGGATGGGGGTGGGGGGCTGTGAACAGCAGCTACTGCAGCTCCTCATTGATCTTTTCTTCTCCGAGACCTTCAGTTTTTTCCAAGATGAGTCTGTGATTTATGACCCGCGGTGCTACAGTGGTCCAATATCGTCCCATTCCTACTGTCTGACAGCCGAGCCGCTCTTTCTCTCAATGATGCTTTTCATTTTCTCTTCCTCTTCAATCTCTCTTCCTCACGCACAGACTCAAATAAAGCAAATCAAAGGTAAAATGCATATTTTCTTGCATTCTCTGAATGTCTATTCTCCCAGCTCACTCCCATACATTTGAGGGAAATGAAATGGAAACACTTTGCACTGGACCTGACATCTGCATATATACCTCTCCGCTGACAAAAACAAGTCCAACCATAATTTTCTGCCCCAACAAAGAGAAATGTTTGTGATAGTAAAGCTTTGTTCCTTCTCTTAGAGCTCAATGTATCTGTGAGAAAAGAAACGGTTATCAGTGCAGTGGTGTGGTTCGTACTCAGAAGCAGCTGCATGCTGTCTCCATCGTATATCACATTTGGAACACAATGAGCGTTTAAACAAAAGATCAGCAGTCATAAACCCAAATGCTGTGATGATATGGCTGGCATGAGGTCAAAGGTCATTCGGACTCCTCTGAACTGTAACTTATGGGTATCATGACAAAAGAAATATTGAATTTGTATAAAATGCATGACAATGGATGTTATGGAATTGATAACATACAATATAAAAAACATTAGCATGCATTATCATAAATCATGAGCATAATATGAAGGTGTTGTTTGAATTTACTTTTTATTCAAAGGTCAGGCCCTACAGCAGTCCAAGCTCATATAAATGCCCTAAATTATCATTCTGCAGGATTTTGCCTTACAGAACACAACATGTACGTGTTGTCACCTGTTAATCACTCCTGCATTGAAGAAGGGTACAGTAAAGATAATAAAACAGGTAGAAGATCAAAATCAAAGTCTGTCTTACCATGAGTCTCAGTTTCTTGGTCAGGGTATACAATGCCTTCAGTTTCAAATAGGGGCTGCAGGAAGGCCACTAAAGAGAGAGGAAGCACAGTGGTGGGGCGTATGTACCGAACACTACTAATACAGAGAAACAATCATTATTATGATCTTTTTTCTGCATCAAGGGCCAGATATATAAGCAATTACTGCATCTCACTATTAATAGAATTAAATAATCATTAAGGCTTATCTCATTTCTGTCATGAAAGATCATTAAAGCGTTAAATTTGAACAAAATAACTTTTTTTTAACAGAACTGAATTGAATATCAGTGCATTATGTTCAAGATACACCTACAACAATGTCTAAATCTTGAAAAATGTTTATATCATAAGGATCTGCAGAGCAACTTTTTCAAGCAAATGTCATCCGATCATCAACCTGCTGCCAGCTGAGGGAGCGTTGACCTGACAGCATCAGCCTTCGTCCCTGCCTGAGTAAAAGCCTGGTCGTCTATGCTCATCATCATCCCAACCTTTTCATTTGTCTAAATGGACGAGCTGTCTGACTGTTATGCAGCCAGGAGGATGGTCCCTTGAGGGGAGCCTTGAATTTATGCACACAGCAAAGAGGGGGCCTTTAGTGCTCCGAGTGCTGCATCGATCTGCAGTCAAATAACGCTTACTAACCTGCAGTTCATCCCTCCTCGGCCAGAAACTCTAATACTCCTGAGGACGGCTGTCATGTTTCACGTGGGAGCTGAAGGAACTGTTAAAAATTACTGTCCGGTTCTTTTTTGCTGGAAAAGGTCCAGTCATCTCCAAAAATTTACATTTTTTTTTTTTTTTTTAAATGCATCAATCCTCAGGACTCAATCCCTGAAAAACTCATGTTTTTATGTCCTTCTTGTGCACTAAGAAGGACAAGCCACACAATCTCTGGGGGACTGATACAACTTGACCATGAAATTAATGACTTATTAACTGACTTCTTTTTAAATCATGTCAGATTTTACTTAAATGTCTCATTATGTCTCGTTGTGGTCACAACATTCACGTGTCACTTTAGGTAATTACACTTAGTATTTAGTAGAAAAAGCTGTATGAAAGATCTCTCAGGGAATATCAGTCTCCCATTATCATTACAGATGCATGGCATCTAAAATGAAAAAATAAACCAGGGATATGTTTATTTCTTTGCCTCACAAACAGACGTCCACTATGTTATTATATTTTCACAGTGACAGTCAGATTTAACAGCGGCACTTAAGTCCTGACAAATTGGAAGGGAGTTTTTTTCACTCAGAATAAGCATCCCGTCACTCAGTACACTTTTAGTGTGGTGTAAATAAACATTCAAGTGTACTGAATGCCAAAATGTCCATGATGGGGTGCATGGCCAAGATAGGCTGATGGTTGTAATGTCGGATGATGGGAATGCTTGGCGCATGACAGCATGTAAACAAAAACCAAATATGGTGATTGCCATGGTAACATATCCATATTTCATTCAACCGGAGAATAACGGAGAGAAATGTTTGGACATATTTAGAGGAAAGAATCCCCCACTGCTAGCAGCAGATCATAAAATCAGGACAGCAAAGCACGATAAAAAAAAAAAAAAAATGCAGGCACTGACATGCTGCGTAACACAGAGACCCTGTCGCATTCTAAGCCCCTCCGCATCCCCCTTCTTCTCTCCGGCTACGGGCCTGCTGTTTATACGAGTTCGCTTGTTTACCCGCTTGTGTAATTGCACACAAAGCGGCGATGGTGGCTGATGTGTGAGATTATCACAAGGTCATCCGTCGACGGGATGAGAGCCATCACGCACCAGCCCGATCTGGCTTTCACTTGCTTACAACCTTCCTTTGGCTCCAGCATGGCCGCTGAGGCTGCGCGTTTATTCAAACAAAAAACATAAGAAACGTAAAACGTTTCCAATGATCCAAATGAGGCTAAAACAGTCCGTATGTGTGCGAAAGGAACTGGCGGCTTCCCTCCAAATCCCCCCTCTCATTGTTTCCTTCCCATCAAAAGCGGCGGCCCATAATAATTTTAATACTGATGGAAACGCTCGTGAGAAAGCAAACAATAACAGTGTCCGCTATATTTAGACCAATGCATATTTAACGCAGAAATGGAGTGCGTCAAGAATCAGATAAACCTGCGCTCCTTTCTCTAGCCTCAGGACGAGGCAGCCTTCACCGAAACCCGAACAGCTTCCCGCATCCCCATCGCTGCTCTTACCTCCCGTGTTTGTGCGTTTGGTGCTGCTGGCCTCCGTCGGGGTCTCCAGGGGTCTTTTACGCGAGTCCGGTGGATCGGACTCCATGTGTGGTTGTTGAGTATGATGATGAGGATTTGAGAAAATCCCGTTTTGTTGAACAGCTCCGCCGGCCATCATTTTCGAGCTTGCTCTTGAGATGCTTGGGTTGCGTTTGCGTTTAAATCCCCCCTTTCCCGTTTTTTATACGTAGCGTAGCCGTGCAGATGAGTCCCACTGGAGGCGAAAGCGGTTTAGGAATAGGAAAATACGCTCTTCTTACGGACGGGGAAGGTTGGCTGTGCGTTTGTCCGTGGTGCGCCGCGTGTGCAGAGATGCTGCGCAGGGACAGAAAGAAAAAAAAAGCGCTGCCGCGGTGTGAAGATCGGGCGAGCGGGAAAAATCCGAAACCTTGGAGGAGTTTGATCAAAACTACTAAAACAGTGCAAATGTTGAGTCAGTTTCCCATCAACCTGATTTGCGGGTTAGGATTTGTGTGTCATTCCGCTGCAACCGGATAAAGGGACTACTCATGTCAGGCAGTGCAGGATGGTGGCGCTCCTCTGCGACTGCCAGCGAACCGGAACCACGAATAAACAAAACAAAAACACCGCCGACAGACAAAGAGGCCAAATCAGCCGCAGAAACAAAACCAAGTAATAATAGTAATACAAAAAAAAATCCGATTAAAGATAGGCTATTATAATTGATGTCTTCTTATTCCGTGCTGCTCCAATCCTGAAGCGCTCGGGTGTGACGGGGTGTTTGAAGAGGGTCCGAAGCTGGAGGATACCAGAGAAAGAGACGTTTCTCCTGCTCGTTCTCTCGGTGAAGATGCTGCAGTCTTGCGTTCAGAGCATCTCTTCTCTGAGTGGCTGCTAGAGGGAGCGCAGAGGAGAGACTGACGTCACAGGGCCCGCGACGCCTTAAAGTGCATCTCGTAAACTAGGAGTTCCTGTGCCCTTAACGTACAATCTGACTTGTGTGATTCTTACTTTCCAAAATACGCGTTCTAAAACAGTAATGATTCGAAAATATGTTGTCAGGTATAAGCTAGTGTCGTTTTTATTAACAGTATCGATACATATTGCAGTGGTACAACCATTGGAAAGTCATGTTATAGCTTTACATGGTATCACTTCTCCAGGCATTGTCTGGTTCTAGTAAAATATTTACGCAAAAAGTTGAATAAAAACACTGAAAAACGTATGTAACGGACCTTACTCTTTCGTTTAAATAACTTCACTTCTCAATTGAAACATGAAATGCTTTGTGTGTTCGCATCTCGTTTTCGACGTCACTGAAGGTATCAATAAAGAAGGAGAGAGACTCATCCGTTCAGAGGCGGGTGGCTCAAGCAGCATATCACCGGCAAAACGAAAGCGACGCAGATACGTACGCCCACTAGAGGCGCATGACGGGGAGCAGAGGATGAGGCAGCGGGTTTCTACTCCCTTACAGCCGCAGGAAATGCAATTATGGTTGAACTGGATCCTGAAGGTCCCGATGCGGCCGTGAGAAGGTCTTTAGTACTGCCTGCCGGCAGGGAATGAGCTTCAAACAGACGTCTGCAGGAGCTTAATGGTGCTTTTAAATATTAGAAATACGCAGGTGAGTCGAGCAGGTGAGAGTGTAATGAGAACCTTATATCTTAAGTTAATACCATATTGTTAAGATTTACTTTATTTTCCTTTCAGCCTATAGGAGGATGTTTGTCCTTGGGGATTCCCACAATTTCAGACTCAACAGATTTTTATTTTTAGCAAATGACCAACCCTGATGACGCTCAATCCAGACCTCAGGCCTGTTTAGTTTGTACCTGCACCAAAAAACAAAAGATGAGCACAATGATGGATGTCATATGTATGTAATAATAATCAAATTCTGAAAGTGAGAAGACGCCATTATAATACGGGAAGCATGAAATCTGAGCACCTGGCCGGCCTCACCTGTCATCTTGGCTGCTTTTTGACCCACCTGTATGTGCTGCGCCTGACATCTCTACGTCGCTCTGCCTGGATCTGAAAGGGATTCTCCAGTGCTATGAGCTCTCTGAGAGAGCTACAGCCGCCTCAGGCTTTCTCTCTATCTCTCACAAGGACACACTCACACATTAGGCATATTCTCACACACATACACACTCCCAAGAGACACGCAAAATGCCTTCTACTCCCTCTCACCTCCTCTGTCCAGTGCCATACGGATGCAGTGTGCCCTTAATGCCTCTTGCAGATTGTAGTCAAGGTGACATTGTAATGCCTGTGCACACACACACTCAGACACACACAGAGCACAAAGCAGTTCATTCACACTATTTCACATCACTGTGGGAATGCACTGGTTTCTTGCTCTGGATATATGTGTCAATCCAAGGAAGATAAATCCCTAGCTGCAGTCTGAGACCGATTCTGCACCACAAATAGCAGGTAGAGCCTCAGAAGGACAAAAAAGCCCAGACACCAGCACATAATTGTTGAGATACTCTGGATTGTCTATAAATTCTTGCACAGTTTCAGCTTAACACATGCATTTATGCATATGGAGAGCAGAGACAAAATCTTCTTGAAGCTGAACTGTGAGGGTCCCATGTTTCCAGAACGTCCATACAGCCACTGACACATATGGAAAAAGCGAAGTAGCCCCATGAGCAGTAAAACACAGAGACTAGCAGCATTCTTTAGTTTTTATTAGGCTAGAGCTCTGAGCAGATGTTTGTAAGACTGTTGGGTTTTCCAAACTCGTGTTCTGGACATTGAGCCCAAAATTTTAAGACAGCTTTCAGAGTTGACAAGAGTTACATTGTACATCACATACAATATGGAATAGGGCAGTTGTAATAGTAACACTTTTCCCCCCCAAAATTTTCCATTATGTGAGGCCAAAAGTTAATGTTAGTTAAAAAGTAAATGTTGATGTGAATTTTTCTCTGAAGGAACCAGTTAAGAGTAGGAGCTTTTTCGGTGTTGGATCAGATATTTTGGAACCACAGTCTGAAATTCCCAGTAACATTACTAAAATATTTGGTACAGACTCAAAAGGAAAAAATGAAGAAGAGCAGAGGCACGGGCCAGCTGCAGAGTCAAATTTCAGACGTCTGACCTCAGAGATAAGCATAATGTTTCCAGATTTGACCTACTGCACAAATGAGATAGACATTTTGATTCCTCAGCCTTGAGGTTTTTGAGGTCAGTATGGTAATACAGTAAGTAAAGCAATGATTATCTCATGAAAGAAGTGATTTTATGCTTTAGAAAAAACACCAAACATAGATAGGACAAACATTATTTAATGTAGTATATGAGGATTTAGGTTTAGGGTTCATGCATATATAATCTAGGACTGGAAAGGAATAAGCAAACTTTTCATCCCATCAACACAGTTAAGTTTGTTGAATATTTTAAATAAAGAGTGTATAGAGTGTTGATAAAGTGACCAAGTCCTCCTCAGGAGGAGTCATGTGCTCACACCTGTATTCCCTGCAGAGCTTCGTGCTCTACGCACTGTATTCTCTAACACTTGGTCAGCTTGACTGTTGGCAAGTGTGTATTTTCAGAATAGTCGTGCCTCTGCTGCCCCCTGAAGCCCAGCAGCAGGCATGCAACATTCATTTATTCCAGCTGTGTTTTTTTTTCCAGTCATCACCCTCTTGTGGATTTCACTGACACAACTGACTTATGCCCTCATTTATGTATTTTTCTGCTCCGTGTTAAGTCTAACATGAGCAGATAAAAAACATGCCACAGTTTGGCTCAGCACTTTTACACTGCTGTGGTCAGCTATGATGTGTTTGTAGATTAATGTAGATTCACATTTATAAAGGTCATGGTAATCCTCAAAGGTAGAATTATAAGAAACCCCTCATACAAGAACCCCTCGGTTCTAACTGACTGGTAGGGGATGAGTTCAGAGGTGTAATATCTTCCACTCAAATAGAAGTCAAGTTGCTTCTTTTTCAATTTTGTCAATTGTTTTGTAATGTTTTTTTGGGGGTTTTATTTAGGTTCACAAGATTAACTGAGTATATTTCGTGGGTGCAAAACCCATCATTCCAACACCAGGTTTATGAGTCTTTGCTTAAATCCAGCCCTGCACCTCTGTACTTAAAATAACGCCGTTTGTGTATACACACACACATGAGAGAGGTTGTTTTCCATACTATCCTACCACTTTGTGATCACTGATGGGACTCATGGATTAACACTTTGCCCTCTTATCTGTTGTTAATTTATATGTGTACTAATGATCTTAAAGCTTCCTGATGCAGCTTTTTAGCCACTTCACATGCGTGCTTTTAACTAATCAGGGCTTTAAACCACTAATTATGAATTGATTTTTCCCCGTGACCACCTTTAGAACCTAATAGTGAACGGCCAAAACCATGGAAAAGGTTGTTTCATTTGATTGATAATCATTGCAGGGAGTTTACAGGCGGGAGAAGCAGCCATCCTTTCAGAAAAAGACTAAAAGACACACACATCATTTCCATGTGAAATTACTTTTGCATCCAATCTCCTGAGAGCAGTTGATGAGAGGCACATGCCATATGTAGTTTATTTTTCTAGTCAGCTGCCATCATAGTCATTGGTATGCTGCAGATGACTGAAATGTACACACACACACACACACACACACACACACACACACACACACACACACACACACCTGGTCAGGAGGGGTTATGTTATTGTTCCTTTTTTTCCACGAATATTACTAGAACCTTTATAGCAGCATCACAAAAAACATACATCATCCAGCTGTTAGGCAGCTTGGAAATTCATTGGGGAATTGACCTTGGACTTTATGATGAGTTCCAAGAGCGGGTTTCTGAAAAAGCCACATTGTGAAGCATGGAGATGTGAACAGGAGGCCAAACTGAATAAAGAGTTATTTAGTGAACATAGGATTAGTGTAGAAAGAGACAGGCACATCCTGAAGTGACCACATTTCCCCAACATTTCTGTTGTTATGTTCTGTTGTGTGAATGTGTATTAATGTCCAGAGTTCCAATGCAGGCTGTAGCTGGAGACCTGAAATCTCACTGTAATGTTAACAAGTCTGGTCTTCCTATCGGCACGTTCAGTATATGTATCTGAATAATTTGATCTTTAAGATTTCACACTAGAGGAAACCTTTTTCTTTTATCTAGTCTGTGGTTCTGTATGTTGAGTGTGTACCTGAGAATGGTTTTGTGTTTGTGTGGTGTCTGTAGAAGGATCCGTGGATCCAAGAGGGGAGGGGATGAATTCTGACTAATGTAGTTAAAAAAGATATATGTGGGAGTTGCAGCATGATTTAAGAATTATTTGTTTAGAAATATGAAGGAAAAACTGGCAGAGCAACTCAACATGGGTCATGGGCTACAATTATTGTATTTATTTTTTTCCTATGACTGATTGCATGTGGACATATGTTTACACGTGTATGTGTTTATCTGTTTGTTTGTTTTCATTCTAATTCAATTAACTTATTAATACTTTCAACCCCTTTTTTTAAAGAGCAATATTTTTTTTTACCCTGTCCCCATAATGAAATTAAAATATTAGTTTTTAAAGATTTGAATTAATGAATAAAGATTGCATCAGTAGAAATTTCGACACACACAAAAATGGGTCAAATTAGAAAAAAAAAGCAAAATCTGCATTTTTTTTTTGTGTGTGTGGAGTAGTTGACATGATAACATTAAATAAATAGATAAATTCAACCCATCCTCAGACACCTCGACCACACAGCTGACAGTCCTCAGTCCAAACTGACAGAACAAAAACTTTCAAACTTTACTTAGTGGCGAGGTAACCTTCCAGCACTATTGTGTTCTCTCTGCACTGGATGGCGCTCTTGCCCAGGGTTTACTGATTTGTGTATCTAAAACTGAATAACTATGCACAAAGCTGCATCTTCAAATATCAGCAAACCAGAGACGTTCTTCACAAATACAAACCTGAGTGGATTATTCCATTAATTAGACACAGCAGATGATCCTGGCTTTTACTTAAAGTGCCTCGTCTTTTATTGTTAGTCGTTTATTGAGTTTCACATGTTGTTGTTTTTTTATTAAATGTGTTTTTTCACTGACTTTATCCAATCCATTTACTTTTTTATTTTACTTTTTTTGAATTTTACAGACTTAATAATCTTATTATTACTGCTGCTGTTTGACCTTTTATATTATCTTTAATTTGTTTATTGCTGAAGCTTTTCTTTAATCTCTTTAATCTCTTTTATTGCTGTTGGTTTTTTAATCACAGTTGTTTTCCTAACAGTACTGTTGTTCTCTTACTCCGAGAAACATTTTGGGCTGCATGTTTGCAGGAAAGGTACCATATGAATGCATTTTTAGTTGAGGCTTGTATTTATGTTTATATTAAATGATTCACCTTAGGTGTAGACTGAAAACGTTTTACTGTTTCAATAAAACATATAATGTTAGGTTGTTGTGCACTTCTCGTGTTCGGATGTATGACAGAGTTGAAGTCAGGCCATACAGGATTGTGGAAGCCGAGAGTTAAACTCTGTTATAAAGCAAATGGGAAAAAGTGTGTCCCTGAACCGTAACTCTAAAAGCCAAATTTATAAATATAATAATAAAATAATAATACATTTAATTTATAATGCACTTTACATTTGGATCAAATCTCAAAGTGCTACAAAGCAAAAGCAGATAAAAGCATCACTAAAAAAATAAAATAATAACTATATAAAAGCCTTACCAAAAAGCAGCAATGTTAATTAAGGTTATATGTTCTGCTAAAAAGGAAATATTATATGAATAATATTTAATAAATATTAGATGTAAACTGTTCAAAATATGAGCACAACACTCAGTATAACACTGTCCGGAATGTAATATTTTTGTTTCTGCAATTAATGCCGGATTAATAACCCCCTATAAAATGTTCAGGCTAAATCATCCGTTAGCTTTAATCAGAGAGGAAGCAGATCCCCATCGTGTTTCTGCTGGAGGGCCCTGATGTAGATGTTGTCCATGTAGGGCTGCAATACAGACAGACAGAGACAGATAATGTTGAGGCAAGGTAAACATTACAGATTATATTCTTCTACCACACCAGTTTGTTTGTTTAGCATGGGTCCGGTCTAGGTACCGTGAGAAAGTCCTTTCTTACTGGTTCTTCACGAAAACAAATAAAGCAACAAATTTTTCCAACATGGAGATAAGATGCTCCCGGTTTTCCTCACAGACAAGATTACAATAAAGTCTGAGTTGTGTGTCAATCTGTTTAAAGGTCCAGTGTGTAGAATTTAGGGGTATTTATACCCTTTTTTAAATAAATGGAAAATAACATTCATAACTATGTTTTTGTGTGTACTATAAGCTGAAAGTAAAGTATTTTTTGAATCTTTTTTTTTTAGAATAGCTTCTTTACCTTCGTGGAGCAGGTCCTAACTTTCATTTGGCAAGTTTTGTCTGGATGGCAGAACTGTTATTTTTCTAACTTTACCATAAGCCTTTCCATATTATTTTGTATATCATCAACTCAAGTGAGATTTGATGATCTGTCAGCTTCATGATTTCCATCATATGACAAACTTCCCTGTTTCAACACATTTAAGCCTCTACTGCTCCCTGTCCTGTCTCATATTGGACTCAGACCGTCAGTGCCAACTACCATGATCGCACAGACGGAGAGGGTTTTGGTGTTTTCAGTTGTTACTGTGTTATGACAAATGGAGGCGTATACGTATTATTCAGAACAAGAAAAAAGTAACACAGCACCAAGCCTCAACGTCACAGCAACCATGAAGACTCATGAAATGATTAGATATAAATGGAGGGGTCCGGCAGCCTAGAGGATTCAACTGGACTCAGCACCACCTTCCTCTTTCCTCCTTTGCAGCAACCGTACAGAGAAGGAGGCTGCAACATTAATCTTGAGCTTCAGAGTACGCCATCCCCGCCCTGACCCAACCACTTCCTGGGATTGTGGGCTGAGAGAGCGCCATCTCTCCCCCGGGTCAGTGATCAGCCCAGAACCAGCAGCTATCCCTGGCATTCAGTTAAAAGGAGAACTCCATCTCCTTCACTGAAAACTATGTCCTGGTTCTCTACGACATTAACAAGGCGACAAAAGGTAAACTAAACAACAAAGTAATTTATGAACAAAAATATCAGCTAGCCTGGAGAAGCAAATTTAAGAGCATTTTGGGAAAGTTAGACCGAATTAACCAAATCACACTCCACCTTTAACTTACTGTATGTAGTGATTCTGGGAACCCCTATAAACCCACACCATAAAACCAGTGGCGGATTTATCTGAGGGCGATATGGGCAGCCGCCAAGGGCAGCATCTTGTGCAGGGGCAGCATGGCGCACGCATCATTCAAAAAAAGAAATCAGAATGCAGACATGGCTTATTTGTTTCCTATCTCTCTGCTGCATGTCAGGTTAATTACAATGTCAGAGCAATTTGACAATCAGAATGTGCAGGATGGATATACCTGGATAGACGTGACGTCCGTTCAGGTTTTTGTTGTGCCCACAAATAGCCTACTCCCCGCGGGTCTCCCCCTGCCTAAAAAAATAGAAACAAATACTTCAGGTCACTGCCACTATAACACTATCACAGTTACTTGGCCGAATCAATATAAATAAAGTGGGCAGCTTGACCTCGTCTCAGTTTTATGTCCATGTAAAAGCCAGCAGCCACATTAATCAGGCTGCTGTATTAAATACGTCAAGGCAAAGCAGCAGCCTAGATTCAATCTTGCTCCTCAGGGCCCTTCTTCACCGAAACACCGTTGATTACCGGCTCTGCTGTGGCCCCATCACTGTTTCTTCTCCCTGGTGGCTCAACCAGGTTTAAGTAGAGGTGATCACAACACACCATCAATATTTGTGCACAGAATTTGCTATAATTATTGATAATGTATTGGTTATTCATTGAAACAGAACAATAAGCTACATTTCATACAAATGCCTTTAAATCGGCTTTTAACTTATTCAGAACCAAAGTCTGTTAATATTAACAATTACAAAAACATTTTTTAAATTAAATGGAGGATCGCCCAGGTGCCACACAAACTAAAACCACCCTTGCCTCAAATAGAGACAAAATCACCAGTATCACTTTTCTGACAGAATGACAGCACTGAGGCCAAAACAAATGAAATACAGGAGGCGTATCTCTCAAATCTTAACGCACATTCTTACAGGGCTTCCTGTCAAGAATACAACGCCAGCAGGCCTGCCTGGCTACCTGCCCTCACATCTACATTATCACACGTAGCAGAACGTGGAACCGTTGACGTAGAGAGAGCAGCTGATTACCATATTTTTTTAATTATATTTGTTCTTCTCCATCCACCGAACATCCAGTCTGTTCGACCAATCAAAGCGTTTCACAACACCAGCCAGTATTCACCCCTTCACCCAAACATTCTTACAGTGATGACTGAGGCTAACATGCAAGGTGACACCTGCATAGGGGGGCCACCTACCTGGGGCGGTAGCCATTCCCACCATCATGGACACACCAATAGAACAGCAAATGGCTCCCAACACTGATCTTAGGGTTCAGTATCTTCCTCAAGGGACTTTGACTTGACTGGAGGAAACATTCCTGTTCTTATGGCCCAAATGTTGCACTGAATCCCTGGCAGATGGCCAGCCAGCCTGAGTCAAGTTCTGCTCCCTTGCATTTGGAATACATGCTGTATGCCATACAGTATGGAGTACCTATTAGCCTGTCTCAACATTATTATAAGCTAATTAAATACTTACAGCTAAGTTCAGGCTAAGGCATTTTTCATTTGGAAATTGTTGGGTCTTTATGGATAAAGACTACGGTCTAGACTTGCTCTATTTAGAAAAAAATTAATAGCCACAAGGTCCATATCAGATTAATTTTATTCCTTTTCTAATGAAAACAGAACATGTTTGCTTTAGCTGTGCATTAGAGTTAAGTTAAATCATCAAAAATAATCAAAATTTTCTGCTGAAGGGAACTTCTGGCATCAAGAACCACCTGGACATACAGGGTTTCCTCACTGTTTGGCAAGTTATGAAGAACTGTTTCAGCAACTCCCTAGCCAAACGTTATCCTTAATGTTAACTCCTCCAATGACAGCCAATACAGTAATCTGAAAAAGATCATATAAAAACCAAGGATACATGCCTTATATGAATAGTAGTAATGGATATCTAAGCCTAGAGTGAAAAATGCATCTGAATCCGCTTCAGGTCCCTACAAGGTATTAATAATAGTTTCAAATTGCCGTACCGTTCATTTTAAGGTTTAAAAGGGCAATGTGGTATTAGCATTGGGGTCCGCCTCTCCTCTGACACGTTTTTCCAGAAAAAGACAAAAGGCTACATCTTTTGGTCATCTCTGTCAAAGGGGATCCTGCCAACCACCAGGTTTGCCTTGAATTATTTGCATTGTCATCTGAATAACTCAATCATCAGAATTTCTTGATTTGTCCAGAGTCCATTCAGAAGAGCTAAAAATATGAAAATTCAAAATAACATGAAATGCTTTCTTAACCTAGCATCCACTATTTCCCTGAACTTCATTGTGTAGCTCATCAGATTCATACCCCTGTAGTTGCTGCAGCTCTGAACATCAACCTTGTTCTTAAAAATCAAGTACTAGTACACTTTAACTCCATTCCTCAGGCATCCTCTGATCCACCAAAATAGCATTGAAGAATCTGGTCTCCCTTCTGTCCTACACACCTCCATACCTCCACCGGTATGTCATCAGGACCAACCGCCTTTCCATTCTTGGTTCCCTTTAAAGTTGCTCTCACTTTAACTTTACTGATCCTTTGGACTTCTACAGGTCTCACACCTTACACCCTCTCTCTCTCTCTCTCATTTTCTTCATCCAGCAGCTCTAAAAAGTATTCTTTCCATCCTGCCATCACACTCTCTTCACCTGTGAGACCATTTCCATCTCTATCATGAATCCTTCCGATCTCGATCTCTCTGCCTCGCCAATCCGTACAAGTACTTTTCTCCTTCCTCAGTGTCCAATCTCTCATACATCTCATCATAGGCTCTCGTTTAGCTTTTGCGACCTCACTCTTAGCCTTAAGCTGTATCTCTTTGTACTCCTGCATACTTTCTTCATCTCTCTTGTTATCCCAATTCTTCTTTGTTAACCGTTTCCTGCTTACACTCTCTTGAACCTCCTCATTCTACCACCAAGTCTCCTTAATTCCTTTCCTCTGCCCAGATAAGACACCAAGCACCTTCCTACTTGTCTCCATTATCTCATGTGCTGTGGTTGCCCAGTCATCTGGCTGTTCTTCACTACCCCCCAGAGCCTATCTCAACCCCTCCCTGAAGTTCACACAGCAGCCTTCCGTCCTCAGCTTCAATTTGATCTTCTGCTTTACCATTTCTCTCTTCCTTTCTTGTGCCGCAAGAGTCTTCCCCACATAATATCATTTTATGCAGTCTGGCTATGGTTTCACCACCTTGCAGTCTCCAATCACTTTCAGGTTGCATTTTCTGTATAGGATGTAGTCTAACTGCATGCTCATACCGCCACAGTTATATGACACCTGGTGTTCTTCCCTCTTCTTGAAATATGTGTTCACCCCAGCCATTTCCTTTCTTTACGCAAAATCTACCACCATCTGTCCTTACATGTTTCTGTCCTTAAAACCATACTGGCCCATCGCCTCTTCATATCCTCTGACCATTGAAGTTTACTCTAGCCTCTACTCTTTCACCCAATCACTTCACCCAACTCACCACAGAAATGTTTTCTCTTCCAACTCACAACCAACTTGTGGGGAAAAGTGCTGACAATGTTCAACATCACTCTTCCAATTTCTATCTAAATACTCATCACTCTGTCTGACACTCTCTTCACCTCCAGAACACTTTTAACATACTCCTCCCTCAGAATCCCCCTACTCCATTTCTCCTCACATCAACTCTATGATAGAACAGCTTGTACCCACCTCCAATGTTTCCAGCTGCCTTTCCACCTGGTCTCTTGGACACACAGTATACACAGTTTCTTTTCCTGTCATTTTGCCAACATTTAAAGTTCCTACTCTCACCCCTACACTGCCGTCTTTCCTAATCTTTCGCTGTTTCCTGGCACGTCTCCCCTCCCTGTCTTCTTTTTCTTCGACCAACAGTAGCATAGTTCCAGTTTCATTGTAACGCGTATTGGTCTTGCATAAGTTTTACATCGGATGCCCTTCCTGACACAACGCCCCCCCCCCTTTCATCTTGGACAGGGCTTGGGACTGCCACTTAAAGCAAACTGACTTGTGACCCTTTTGTGTCTGGGTTAAGTGCTATATAAACATTAGCGGTGACTTAATCGAATGTTAACTTCCATATTCTGATCATGTGGTAGTTTAAAAAAAGGGGGGGGGGGATTCAATTATAGATATTGGGATGTTTTGTTTTAAGGCTTTTTCAGCTTTCTAAGATAATAATTTTTTATCTAAAACTCAATTTATTTATTTATTTTTTTTTCAACATTATCTTCATTTGTTTTTTGCATTTTTAACAGAACAACCCATGGGTTTAACAAAGCATGTTCCAAAAAAAAAAAAAGTAACTTCAAAAAAATATGTGCTCAACCATTCCACCATCCCTCCCTCCAAAAGCCCCCCACCCGCAGGTTCGACACATAACTACCAACACAGCATGTACCCATTCCTGACATAAATATCATACAAAAAACCACCCAAAAAAAACTGTGGAGCATTTCGACAAATTTATTTGTATACATACATATAATTATAAAATATATAGAATTCTACACAAGTAGTGTCTTGTGTAGAATATGAGAAAAGCAAAACAGTAGCGACTGCACAGCAATGACCGCCTATTTACCGTTGGATTCAATATTTGTGAAGGAGTACTGTGTTCCGTGCTCTGCCTATATAGGAATGTGAGAAAACAACCCCAGATCTTTTGAAACTCTCCAGGTCTTCCCTTCAGGTTGTGCATAATCTTATCATTTGGAATGCATGACATTCGTCAGCAGTCCACCTAGACGGGCTAGACAGTTGTACATCTTTCCAGTGCATGGCTATACACTTATTGGCCATGATAAGGGCAATTCTGATAAATCTGAGATTACTCTTATTATCTTATACCTTTGTCTTCTATGCGTCACTAATAGGGTTACCATTGGTTCTCTAGGGATAGTAATTCCTATGATTCTTTATGTACACTGAGTATACATAAAGGTCCAATAGGATTTTAGATATGGACATTCCAAAAACATATGGATCAGAGTTCCTGTTCCAGTTCTACACATTGGGCAGAACTGGGAATTCTGGGGTTCTTGGGTTTATTCTATGAACTCTGTCAGGGGTTTATTTTCCATAGAATTTTCCTAAGAAGATTACACAATGAGATTTTAATGGGCCTAGTGTTAAAAGAGAAATGCTGACTATCGACACTCAGAGCCTGGCATTCCCCTTCTTCAAAATTACGCCCAAAATGCTCTTCCAATTTGCATTTCATTCTCAACCTTCCAGTGCCTATGATTTGATCAATTCTGGGGTGAAAAGAGGACCCTCTTAGACTTTGTTTAGCAGGTACAAGTTTGGTGATAAAATGTCTAACCTGGAGATATTTGAAAAAGTGAATGGGGGGGTAGTCCATACTGAGTAGAGAGCGCATCAAATGTCTGAAGCGCTCCGTCTATAAAAAGATTTCCGAATGTTTTGATTTCTTCTGTTTCACAGTTTTGTAGTCCCCTCTCTAAAAGCTTTAGGTAACATAGGAGTCACATGGAAAGGACACTTATCGGATATTGGCTGAAAGAAGTCATTTTCCATATAGGAGAGTGGGTTTTCTCTTCTTGCCAAATCCATATGGCTCTAAGTTCTGTGCATAGTAAAAGTACTCAACGTTAAGGAGTTTCAACCCACCATTATTAGGGAGCTTTGCAATTCTTACATTTTTATCCTGGGTGGTTTGTTTCGCCATATAAATTGACTAAGAGAGAATGAAGTTGTTTAAAGAACAATTTAAGCACTAATGGTAGCACTTGGAATAGATACAGGTATTTTGGCGATATATTCATTTTTACGCCGTTTGATCATTTAAAGACGGAGTAAAGTTATTATTATTATTAAAGTCAGTCCATCTTTCACAGCCCTCTTTTGTCTTTTTCAGTAGCGATGTATAATTAAAGGAGAATGTGTTTTGCAACTCAAGTGGAGTTTTGAGTCCTAAATAAGTGATGTGGCTATGATTCCACTGAAAAAAAGTGGCAATGGTTTGAGCAATAGTTTTAGCATTAAGAGGCATGACTACTCTTTTCTTTAAATTAATCTTATAGCCTGAAATTTTTCCATATTCCTCAAGTGTTTCCATCAGAGATGGGATAGATTTTTCTGGATTTGAGAGGTATGCCAATGTATCATCTATATGAAGGAACAAAGTATAGACACAGTCGCCAATCTGATACCCTGAATGGCTGGGTTGGATCTTATAGAAGTTGCTAGCGGGGGGGGTCTTTAATCGTATACACTCTTCATCATTTACATCACAAACCAGAGGAGTTGCCATTTTACCTCATAGAAGGGTCTCATTTCAGGCAATTTCTGTTGTCAAGGCCCCTTATGGAAGATTTGTGATAGTGAAAGGGCTGCTCCACTACGAACCCATACCTTTGGTTAATGTTTATGGAGCTAACATTGATAATCCTCACTACTATGTGAAATTCTTATATGCATTATCATACCAATACGTAAAGGTTTACATGGGAGGTGACTCTAAATTAATTCTGGATCCAACTCTTGATCGATTATCATGTAGCGCTGCGTGTAATGTAACACGCAGCGCTACACTACAAGAAGAAGATATGCTGAGGATGGGACTGGTTAACATTTGGTGCACATTACAGCAAATCACCAGCGACTGCTTTTTTCATTCTCCTGTCCAGAATAGTTATACCCATATTGACTTATTATTGACTCCATCCACCAAGGTACATCATATTAATTAATGTGAATATTTGGCAAGGCTTTGTCAGACCATGCTGCTCTATTGGTTACAATACCTTTTCCTACAACAGTTACCAGATGTTATAGATGGATATTTGCTTCCCTCTTACTAAATTATTCGGAATCTATGAGCATGATTGGACATGAAATTACATTTTTTAATATAAAGTGAAAACACAGTTATACTAAGGTGAGGCTCGGCGCCAGTGTCACTTCCTTTTGCGGACCGCTTTTATTGCCAACCGGGACCCCGAAAAAGAGAGCCAACCTAAGGAACAATACCAGCTCCCTCAGGTGATGATGGTGGCTGAGGGTTAGCGGGTAGGAGGCTAGCGGGCTCAGGAGCCGCAGCAGACAGAGGACTAGCCGGCTGGTGGCTAGCAAACACGGAGGCTGGAGCAGGGGGAGAACCAACAGGCCGGGGCCGAGAACATGCTGGCAGAGAGTCCGGGTTCTCCACAAAGGTTTTGAGCCAATCAGGCAAAAAATCCCTCTGCCAGCGTTGGGCTGAGACCTTCCAGCGACAGATGCGGGGAGCGGCCCGTTGTACCTCCTCATGCGGACTCTTACTCCACATGGAGACAGAGGCGGGTGTATGTTAAGTCATTGATCTCTATGTCCATCAACGCGTCCACTGGGTCCATTCTGGCCAGTTCGTTCTATTAGGAACTTTCGCTGTGACAAGACTTGGACCATGGTGCAGACACAAGACAGCGGGGGCAGAGTAGGTGTAGTTAAAATATTTAATGTTAACTAAAAAAATAACGCATGAGGAAAAAGCTGGGGAGCAAACAGGAATAACGAAAACACTAGGAAACACTTACTTCGAAAAAAGGCTGGGACGAGTGATGACAGTGGGAACATGAAACAACGAACTGACAACCAAGGAAAAGTGAGGACAGACCCTTTACACTGATTTAACGAGACAATGAGACACAGCTGGAGGGAAACACAGGTGAACATAATGAACAATCACACAAGAGGAAAACAGAATCACAGGACAGACACAGAGGGAAAAGGAACAGACCAAAATGACGGAACTTATAATGATAAAATACTACATAAACACAAAGTCATGACACATTTGTCCCTCAAATGTCACTTGTAAGAAGATATTAGGCTGTATTAAAGAACTCAGTATGCGTTTCCTTTTCGCATAATTGTTTACCCCTCTTCAAAAAAGGCAGCTATAACCCATTGTTGGGACTATGTTTCATCATATGTTTGACATTCAGCGACTGAGATAATCTTGTTTATAAGTAAACAAGACTATGCAACCACTAGTCTTTAGAATCTTTAAGCACAAACATCTCAAAAGTAATAGTAAAAGAAAATAAACCTGTTTCGGACTCTGAACCCCAACCTCTTTTTCCCGAACTATAGAGGTATCCTCTAGAACTGGAATCCATGTTGTTGTGGTGGTATATTGGAACACTTAAAATTTGCTCAGCTGTCAGTTATTTTAATCTGAAGCATAACCTTCAAAACGGAGGAACAGAAAAGACAGAGAAAAAAGAACAACCTTAGTATCAGGCTGTGATGCAAAATAGAGAACACAGAGTTTAACAACAATATACAGGACTTACAAATGAAACCCTTTAGCAAGGTTGATGATAAAAATATATATGTGCACACATACACACCTACTCATGAGGAAATGTAAAGTTAACCTGAGTACCTTTATATCCACTTCATTTAAGTACATTTCAGCTGCTAAGTCAGAACGATGTTTCAGAGATGTCTTCACTGGGACGCCAGCAGGAGGGTGTTTTGCGGCTCATCTTCACCTCAGTTGTAAAGTTTAAAGTCTGTGTGGATGTGCTTGCCTGAATACTTCCCGACATCCTGAACATGTCCACAATCAGTGCCTTATTAGAACATGTCCGGATATTCTCTGCGGCAGAGCCGCTCTGCTGCTTCTTAAGTAGAGTTGGAGATAGGTCGGGAAATATTATTATTTTGGAGCTGCCATAGATACGTTTCTTCCTCGCGGCATTCAGGATGCAGACGATATCCCAGATATCCCTGTAACGGAGGGGCTTAATGACAAAGGGCCTGGGCATAATGCTCTCCTACGGCTTCCTCTGTAGCATGCGGTGCGCCCTTCCTATCTTAGGTGTTTCGGCCAGATCCAGGATTGATGGTGACCATTTCTATAAGAAGGAATCAACGTTCTTACCTGCAACTACTTCTAGAAATCCTGCAATTCTCAGATTTTCCATTCTCTGTTGATTCCCCTGGTCGTCAAGTTGTGCCCTGAGTTGTTTCTCGGTCTGGTTGTGTTTGTCGGCCTGATTTTGTTGTTATTTTTAAATAGAAATCAGAGTCAGTTTTAACCCGACAACTGCAATAGTTTATGTTCCTGCAAAGAGAGACAGAT
Source organism: Lophius piscatorius (assembly GCA_009660295.1). Lineage (NCBI taxonomy): Eukaryota > Metazoa > Chordata > Actinopteri > Lophiiformes > Lophiidae > Lophius > Lophius piscatorius. The sequence continues at coordinate 47,556 of VRLP01004096.1, forward strand.
TTCATTTTTCCCCCAAGCTCTTAATTTTATAATCTGGGTCAGAACCACAGAATCATTGTACCAGTACTCTGCAAAATGTCAATAAAGTTTTGTCTAATCTTATTCATTTACTCTAAATTATTTCAAGCCATCAGATAACACCATTTTTTAAACTAATGTACTGTGTTGATTAAAAAAGTCTTCATTAATTTTACTTCAACAGAGGTCAAATATGTATTGGCAGTATGAAATATTGTGGTACTGATTTCATTTCACAAAACCTAGTTTATTACCTAGTCTTATTGTTTGAGGGCATGGGGTTAAAAACATTAAATCCCCTGGTCACATCTAATGAATTCTTATGGCTGAAAATACAGAAAACAGAAAAGGGAATTCAATGAAAAAATATGCAGAGGGATTCTTCAAATACACGGTTGGACTAAGGGAAATAATTTTAACCTTTGAAACCTGTTTTACACAATATCGTTTTCTCCTTGCTGGAAATAAATGTAATTATTGTTTTGGTGAGTTGATCATTCTGAATAGAAAATAACCCAAAGCAAAATGTCTTATTCACATATAGCTGGAGTACTGTCCGGAAATGGGAAGGGATTATTGTAATTATTGAATTTAACTTATTTATTTTTGCAGTATCTCTTTCAGATGATTGAGGCCGTTTCATTTTAGGAGCTGATGCTATTTATGTTGGACATTCTCCGTTCTGAAGGCATTTACGAATTCCATCAACTTCTGTGACATCATAGATTCACCTCCAGACTGATTAAAGACTGTTATTGGTTCCTACATGAGACCACACAATTGTGATTATTCTCAGCTCTATTCTGAACAGATCTGACTGCGTAGTTGATTTCTGTTAAAGGTTGTCTGAAAAATTTGGAGCCTTAAGAACTTTCGACTGGAGCTTAAAGCTTACACCTTAAAAAAAAGAGCAATGTTTTTAATAAGGGATTTAAATCATTCAGTTAACATTTTTTGTGGTGATTAGATTTACTGCAGCTTCTAGGTACTGATCTCCTCTTCACACTCTTGAGATGACAGTGAATAATTATTTTTTATCCACCATTCCGATGTATTTTCAACAGATTACCAAAAGTGGCCCTTCATTCTCAGACAAAGAAATTGCCTTTTGTTGGGTTCAGAAATCTTAACCTCATATGAAATGATATCTACTCACTCCATATGTTTGTGAATGCATAATTTTTTTTATTTATTTATTTTTCAACAAAAAAAATGCATATATGAAATTCATATTGATCTTGAAAAAATTATTATTTTCTAATAATAATAATAATGTATATTTTTTGGAGATAATAATCCTGACACAACAGTTCACATCAGGTCAAACCCTGGAGACGCTGCATTCAGTTAAAACCAGTGCTCTAGGTTTTCTGCATCATGTTTCATGGAAAATAATTGGGCCTGCCGATCTACCTGGAACTTCATCACTTCAGTGATGATTCATATTTAAAGTTGGCTTTACTGTGCGACGAGCTACAGGTTCTGCCCCAATCTGCTCCAACGCTGTGGCAGTGTCATTGAGCAAGATCCTGAGCTATTAATCCAAAGTTTCATGTGGGGTTGTCATTTTTTTTAACAAGTACTTCATTACTTAGAAGCAGAATCTCGAACACTGGAAAACTATTTTGTAAAGCCAGTGTCTCAGGTTTCAGATTGCTTCTAGATTTCATTAGATGCAACTCACAATTTTATAATTGAGCCCTGATTTTGATATCCCTATTGAGTTAGACTTAAGGAAGCAGAAAATGTCTCCAATTTCATTATAATAATATGTTTTGTGATATTTGGTGCAAAATGTGATACCAATATTCCTATTTAAAGCAAGATGTGTGTTTTTTTAACCCCATTTCTTACAATGTAATTTATACTGGAAGTAATATTTACAGTATGTTGATATGGATATATTGTTGAGAACGTGACACCATGTCAATGGTTATTGACATGATAGTGATTGCATCCGCAGTGATTGTGAACAGTGGTGGTTTCTGTGCAGATCGATAATCTCAGCCCTGCTCTTCCAGAATTGGCAGATCTTTTACAGACACAGCTGGACTCTCACTCCGTCAACACTATAGAAACTAATTACGAACAGGAAGTTGGATCGCTATAAACTGTTGTGTCATCTCAGGATTTCCTCTTCAGAACAGGATCCACAGTGGGGAACATCTGTTGGGGGTAGGTGAATGTTTTGAACATTTTTTACGTAAACTCAAGATGAGTGAAACCAGCGGGTCACGGGACATCTAATGGTTGACCTGCTGACAGAAGAGGGACACATATACAACACTTGAATAAATGACGGTTCTTTGAACTATACAAATTCTTTGGTATTTTTTTAAATGTGTTAGTTTACATTACATGCAAACAAAACCAAATGTGTTGTTAACTTTGTTGACATTTGGCCTTGTTGCTTATGTGTTGCCACTGTGACCGATAGCTTTACTGAGTCAAGCAATAGTTATTTTTGTTATTTTGATATATTTGGGAAATAAGTACACTTCAATAAAATTATTTTGTTTATACTGCTAAAGGAGGCTTAACAAAGTAAACATAAAGTGAAGAGATGCATTTAGCCAAAGAGCAGAGAAATTTTCTGGTTAAATGAAAGTTCTGTTTTTCAAACAGAACCTAAAAACAAGTTAAAAAATATATTTCTATTTAACAGGGCGAAGTGGTGTTGTGGATGATTATTCTGTAAAGACTCTGGACACAACTGAACACTGATAAGATTAAAGCAAAAATACTTTCTAATTATAATATAGGAGAAGCACAAACCCTTTTCATAAGTGGAGGTAAGTCGCCCTCTTGGAGGAGTTTTACAGCGGGGGATGTTCAGAGTGATTCTCTAAATAAGAAACACGGATTTTTATTGGCTGCCTTTTTTAAATATCCAACAAACATGAATTACAATCATTTTGTTCATCCTTATAACTCTAAGTAGCACTCTTATGGTCAGTTATTATTTTAAAATGCGTCACTGCATTATTTGCCATAAGAAGGGATGCATGTTGACTAATATTTCTGTATATCAGCAATAGAATTGCGTTTGCTCCTAAGGTCAAGAGTAAACCAGTAAAACGAAGAACCAAAGTGGATAAATTATCAATCTGTTAAATTTATTTTATAGTCATCAAATACCTTAACTACTAGAGGGAAAAAGTGTTTGCTTCCTTAGATAATGAATCCAAAAAACTTCCAAACTGCATAACTGACTGATTGCGTCTGGACTAGTTGCACCTGGGCCTGATTACTACCAGTCTTGTTCAATCCAACCATCACTTAGATTAGCCATTTTGAAGTTGAGAGTATTTATGATCGTTGGAATTCTCGTACAGCACGCCTTCATGACCCGCAGAGTTTGTGGGAGAACAAATGTTTATAGGACAAGGGGCCCCGTTATATCTGGCTTAAACAGTCAAGCCCTCTGCTTCTTCCTCCTCCCGTCAGTGAGGAGCTTGTGTGAGTGTGTGTATGATTGTGTTGGTGTCTGGTGTGTGGAGTCAGGTGACCAGCTGTTTCCCATCTCCGATCTGTTCGACTATAAAGACCTGGTTTCATCTGCGCCACCCTGCCAGATCGTAAACTCTGCTTAAGTGTCAGTGGATCAAGCTGAGAGTCTTTATATTACTCTATAACTTAAACAACCTACTTAACCCTTTAACCTCCTCAACAATAAAAAAAAAAAACAAAAGAGAGAGAAAAAGGGAAAGGGAAAAAAGGGAAATACACCATTTAAGGAAAATGGGGTATTTATCAATTTAATAACTGTGATAAAATCTTTAAATTAACCATAAAATAACAAATTGTCAAAATGAATAATTATTTCATTATTATTTAATATGCCAAAAAGTTCCAGGAGTATCTCTACAGCCATGGGTAATGCCTATTCCTCTACTGCACCTTTGACCTGTGGTGCCCCCCAAGGCTCCATACTTGGCATACTTAAGCATATACATGCTGCCACTGGGTCATATAATAAACAGGTTAAGTCCCATTTTTTAATTAGAAATAGTAACTCAAAATGAGCTCCGATAAACAGTTGAGCAGCTTACAATCAGTTTGTGCCCTGTTAGGACATTAAATACTTTGTTTCTCTTACGTCTGCAAGGAAAAATAGTTTATCTATTTTTATCAGAGTTAGTCCATATTAAATTTAAGACATTGATTCCGCTGCCCTAAAAAATATTGTTTTTATGTACATTTTATATTCTAAACTAGTTGATGCATATGGTGTATTAGCCAGCATGATAAACCCTATACTGTCAAAAGGGGCGGATTGACCTAGAAACAATCGCATTCCCAAAATTTTACCACTATATTTGAACAAGTTTGTAATCTTTACCTTAAATGTCATTTAATTTTCATTCATTCTGTAGAACTGCAAACTGTAGATTTTTATATATAAGGGAAAAATAATCCCTTTAAAGTAAAGTTAAAGTAGGGCATAAAGGTTCGGAAATGATCCGAGTAAATGTATTGATATTTAAAAGACTTCTGTAATAGATTTGCAATCCATGTGATGTCACGGGAAAGGTATCAATTAAAGAAAACGTGGATTCCGCTCTAAACCAGGAAAAGAAATGGTGAATAAGTAAAGTGTGACTTGAAGCGCGAGTGCGGCCGGGTCAGCCAACAGTGATATAAAGTGATACAATTATGCTTTTACAAACGTAAGACTTTACATAATTGGATTTCCTGCATGCTAGGTCTCTACATATTACTGTGTTATCTGTGGCACATACTACTTCTAGTGAACTCTACTGTAATGTTTGTCTATTGACTTTGGACTTGTTCATCAATCACATCAAATTCACATGCCTGCATGTGAATGTTTGTGTACATAATCACTTTAAACAGGCTAATGAAATAAGAAATTAAGCCCCACCACAGCATCACGCCTACAAGCACATCACAGAACCACATGGCTCCCATCCTCCCCTATGCTAACATTTCTGACGTCCAAACTCTTGACACTTCACTGCCAGCTCATGGTCTATGTCAACGTAAAGGGGTCATTGAAGTACATGGATGTGGAAAGCTAAACCGTATGAAAATATAAATGAACCTGATCAGTTTCACCTGTTTTGGTGCAAAAACAAGTGTTTTGATGCAAAAACAGGTGTTTTGGTGAAACTGATTGATTGCAATCAATCTTTATTTATATAGCGCTATAACAACAGTTGTCTCAAGGTGCTTTCCAGAAAGAGCAGGTCTAGACCAAAGTCTTTATATAATTATCTACAGAGATCCAACATTCCTCCTTGAGCAAGCACTTGGCGACAAAAAAGAAAAGCCTTTTTAAAGAGCAGATCCAAGACTCAGGGTGGACGGGCTACTACAGACAGACAGACAGACAGAGAGAGACTATAATCACCAGTACAAACGTCATATAAATAAATTTTAATTAAATGGACAAGGAAATAAACAAATATACAAGCGCCTGCCAGAGGGGAGAAGTTGAAACAGGTTGTGTCCGGGGGGGTGTGACGGGTCTGCAGTGATCTTTCCTGCCCGTTTCCTGACTCTGGAGGAGTATAGGTCCTGGATGGAGGGCAAGTTGGATCTGACGATTTTTTTCTGCATGATTTTACGATGATCATCATGAGCATCTTCTGATCATGGGACATCAAGCAGGTCCACAGCAGCAGAACCATGTGACCTTACAGGGCGAGAAAACAAAAAGGCTCCTGGGAAAAAGTCAAGTTAGTAACATGCATTTAATCCATTAACATGTATTAATCCATTAACATGTATTAATCCAGTAACGGGCATTAAAGTGAGGGATGTATAAAGAGGGACAGTGAGAGAAGCTCAGTGCATCATGGGAGATCCCCTAGCAGTCTGAACCTATAGCAGCATAGCTAAGAGCCAGCTTATGCCAGCCTTAATTATAAACTTTATCATAAAGGAATGTTTTAAGTTTTAAATGTAGAGAGGGTCTCTGCCCCCCGAACCAAGATTGGAAGATGGTTCCACAGGAGAGGAGCCTGATAGCTGAAGCTCTGGCTCCCATTCTACTTCTGGAGACTCTAGGGACTACCAGTAACCCTGCATGCTGGGAGCGCAGAGTTCTGATTGGATAATATGGAACTATGAGCTCCTTCAGATACGTTGGTGCCTGACCGTTAAGGGCTTTGTAAGTGAGCAGAAGGATT
>VRLP01004097.1:0-53715 GCA_009660295.1 Lophius piscatorius
TGTCAGGATGGCCGAGCGGTCTAAGGCGCTGCGTTCAGGTCGCAGTCTCCCCTGGAGGCGTGGGTTCGAATCCCACTTCTGACAGAACTCTTTTGGCTGGAGTTCAGAGGGAAGACCGACCGGATCCGAAATCGGAAGGGAAGCAGGTTCCAGACCCATCAAGTCCACCTGTCCTATGTCCTTGATCAAGACCCTCAACCCAATATGATCCCCGGGCTTCAAAGGAGCCGCCCACTCCTCCCTTAGGGTCGGGTCCAATACACAGAACCAGAATAAAGTATCTATGATTATTATTATTATTGTGAAAATAAAATTTTCTATGACTAAATTGTTACTAAAATACAGTTTTTGTTTGACCAAAATGACTAAAGTATCTATAAAGTCACGGAATTTTGTTTCTTTTATACAAATAAAATCTAATGACTTTGAATCAAACTTGACTAAAATCTGACAAAAAAGGAATTTCAGTTCAGACGAACATTTCAATAAAAGAATTTATTTTTTTTACAAAAATTTTGTTTTCCTTTACTAAACTTGAGCTAAAATCACTTTAAGTCTAATAAAACTTGACTAAAATATAAACTTTCTTTGAGTAAAATGAAACTAAAATGACTTCTAGTCAACAAATAAACGTCACTAAAATACAATATTCTTTATGAATTTAGACTAAAATGTCACTAATATAGTTTCCTTTGACTAGAATTAGACCAAAATGAGTCTAAGTCTCCGAAGGCTTGACTGTTATAGTGGTTTTTTTTATTAAAATAAGACTGAAACTACTTACAGTCAACTAAAATGTCTCTAAAATACAGTTTTCTTTGATGACATTAGATTAAAAATGTCACTAATTTAGTTTATTTTATCTAGAATTAGACAGAAATGAGTTTAATTCTTCCACTGGTGCTCAGTATTCAGCCCTGATTCCTCAGACCACCAGAGTCATGGGTTCAAATCCCCACCACAGTCTTCATGTGTCAGGATGGCCGAGCGGTCTAAGGCGCTGCGTTCAGGTCGCAGTCTCCTCTGGAGGCGTGGGTTCGAATCCCACTTCTGACAGAACTCTTTTGGTGGCTGGAGTTCAGAGGGAAGACCGACCGGATCCAAAATCAGGAGGTAGCAGGTTCCAGACCCATCAAGTCCACCTGTCCTAGTGTCCTTGATCAAGACCCTCAACCCAATAGGCTTCCAAAGGAGCCGCCCACTTCTCCCTCAGGGTCGGGTCCAATACACAGAACCAGAATAAAATATCTATGATTATTATTATTGTGAAAATAAAATTTTCTATGACTAAAATGAATTTAAGTTGACGAATATTTTCCTTTTCCTTTAATAAAATTAATCTTAAAATAATAATAATAATAATAAAATTAATAAAACTTGACTAAAATATAAACTTTCTTTGAGTAAAATTTCACCAAAATGACTTCTAGTCAACTAAAACGTCACTAAAACACAATATTGTATGATTAAATTAGACCAAAATGTCACTAGAATAGTTTATTTTTTACTAGAATTAGAACAATTTGAGTTTAAGTCGACAAAATCTGGACTTACATATTATTTCTCTGACTAAAATGACTTTTAGTCAATTAATATGTTACTAAAATATAGTTTTCTTTGACTAAAATGACGAGATAAAAATAGAAAAGATTAAAATAAAGTAAATTTTCCTTATTAAAATTAAACTAATATCCCTTTAAATCGAATTTAACTTGATTAAAATATAAACTTTCTTTGAATAAAATGTCCCTAAAATGACTTCTAGTCAACTAAAACGTCACTAAAATACAATATTCTTTGACTTAAATCAGTCAAATGACTTCCAGTCGACTGAATAATAAGATCAAAGACACAGACTACGTCACAAACAGCTGATTAACGGAACCCTCCCGGTGCTGGTCTGTCCGGTAACGGAGGTTTTTGTGAGCGTTCTCTCTGAGCCGCGAACAAGAACCCTCAGGACTGGACCAGCCGGTTCTCCTCCGAGGACGCCGGTATCCCGGTGAGGTCCTCGGAGACGAAGGTGTGGTCGAAGGGAACCGGTGTCTTCTCTCGCACCGGACAGTAGCGCTTCTTCAGAGTCTTCATCAGCTGCTTCCATACGATGTAGACCAGCTCCGCAAAGTTCAGCGCGACGCACAGGACGGAGGAGCAGACCATGATGTAGATGAAGATCTTCTTCTCCGTGGCTTTGGAGATGAAGCAGTCCACCGTGTTGGGACAGGGGCTCTGGCCGCACCGCAGCAGGGTGGGCACCGCAAAGCCGCCGTACAGGAAGTAGAAGGCCAGCAGGGAGCCCACCTCGAAGGCGGTCTTGAAGACCAGGCTGATGACGTAGGTGCAGAAGAGACCCCCGTCGATGCTGCCCTTGTTCTCGTACAGCTTCCTCTTGTGTTTGGACTCTCGGTGCTCCCGGTAGGCCACGTGCAGCGCCACCAGCAGGGACGGGGTGGACACCATGATGAGCTGCAGGGCCCAGAGGCGCACCTGTGAGAGGGGGAAGAATTGGTCGAAGCAGGCGTTCTCACAGCCGGGCTGCCGGGTGTTACAGGTGAAGTCCCTCTGCTCGTCCTTCCACACCTGCTCGGCCGCCGCCACGTACACCAGGATCCTGAAGAGGAAGACCACCGAGAGCCAGATGCGCCCGATCACCGTGGAGTACTTGTTCACCCCGCTGAGGATGCTCTCCAGGAAGCCCCAGTTCATCCTTCACTGCGCCTCCTGGCGGAGGACGAAAGGAAAACGGGAGCTGTTTACACGAGAACGAGGACGACCGCAGAAATACCAGACGGGGACAAAGAACTTCTTCTACTTCTGCGTATAAACAAAAAGGTTTGCTAATGAATTTGCTCAGACGTCTGGCAGACATTTTTTCTTGGAGGGTAATTCCACCCTGCTGGTCCGTCACTGTCGCCTCACAGCTAGAAGGTTCCGAGTGTGGATCCCGAACAGGCGTGTGCGGACAGTTTGCATGTTCTCCCCATATTTGGTCGGATTCCCTCAAGACAGCTTAAATACAGTTTGTTTGTTTTTCCTAAAATGAGTTTCGGATGACAAAAACATGACTAAAATACACTATTTCTTAGATTAAATCAGACCTTTACTTTACTAAAATGTCACTAATGTAGTTTCCTTTGACTAGAATAAGACCAAATTGAGGTTTAGTCAATTAAAATGTTACTAAAATATAGTTTTCTTTGACTAGAATGACATAAAGTTAACAAGATAGTCACGAAAATAATTTTTCCTCACTTAAATGAAACTAAAATCACTTTAAGTCTAATAAAAGTTGAGTAAAATATAAACTTTCTTTGAGTAAAATTAAACTAAAAGGACTTCTAGTAAACTAAAACGTCACTAAAATACAATATTCTTTGATGAAATTTGATTAAAAATGTCACTAATTTAGTTTATTTTATCTAGAATTAGACAGAAATGAGTTTAATTCTTCCACTGGTGCTCAGTATCCAGCCCTGATTCCTCAGAACACCAGCGTCTTGGGTTCAAATCCCCAACAGAGTCTTTCATGTGTCAGGATGGCCGAGCGGTCTAAGGCGCTGCGTTCAGGTCGCAGTCTCCCCTGGAGGCGTGGGTTCGAATCCCACTTCTGACAGAACTCTTTTGGCTGGAGTTCAGAGGGAAGACCGACCGGATCCGAAATCGGAAGGGAAGCAGGTTCCAGACCCATCAAGTCCACCTGTCCTATGTCCTTGATCAAGACCCTCAACCCAATATGATCCCCGGGCTTCAAAGGAGCCGCCCACTCCTCCCTTAGGGTCGGGTCCAATACACAGAATCTGGATTACCCTCGGCATAAATGAAGTATCTATTATTATTATTATAAGAATTAATTTTCCTTTGACCAAAATGACTTACAATCGATTAAAACGATACTGAAACAGTTTAATTTGACTAAAATAATGACTTAAAGTCAAATATAAAGACACTAAAACAGTTTTCCTTTCCTTTAATTAAGCTACAATTACCTTTAGTCTATTAAAATTGACTAAAGTACAATTTTCTTTGACTAGAATGAGACTAAAATGACTTAAAGTGGAGTAAAACATGACCAAACGAGACTAAAACGAGACTAAGTGTCGGGTATCAGACCTCAGTGAGGTACTCGATGCACAGACGGTCATGAGATCGCAGAAACGTCATTAAGTCGTACGTGTAAACGTGATAAATAAAGTTCTTATTATTAGAGCATGTCAGGACTTAATAAATAGAATTATGGAACTTGATACAACCATTAAAATATTTTTTTTTAAAAGAGTCAAAAGACATAAAATATGTAAAATATAACATTTTTCCCTATTTAATTTTTTTTTCTCCGAGGACATTTAAGGGTTAATTCAACATATGTTGTCAGAACGGTTTAAATTTAGCACAGGACGTGTTATTAAAGTGTTATAACAGTTAAAACCAACACCTTTAATTACAAAACATAAAACGAGCAGGTACTGACCGCTGAAGGATGTCGAGAGGAGAGAAAAAGAAGGAATAGCGAAGAATAAGTTGCTTTTCTTAACCTTTAAAGGGTTTGTGGGACTCCGTTGTTACTTAAAGGTGGAGACGGAGATCTATGGAAGCTGAGGATCTCTAAACCCACATAGTTTATAACGTCCTGAATCACCCGATCCTTCCACAGAGGTGTCGGTTTCTGTAGGTCCGAACTTACCGGCGCTGGCCGGGAGAAATCAGCCGCTGGTGTCGGGGGCCCCGGCTGCGTTGTCGTGAGGCACGGCTCTGCTCCAAACTTTATCCGGCCTCAATCATCCCAGAGGCAGCAGACACACACCTGATGTCTCCACCTGATGTCTCCACCTGTAAGTGTGTGTCTTCCTCCGGCTCACCTGCTGAGTATGTAAATATGATGTGAAGCCTGTTTACACAGACAACATCACCATGGTGCTGAGCAAAGCAAACAGCAGGAGCTGCGTGACCCGGCCGGGCTCAGGCGGGGGGGAGGGGAACAAACACGTCTGCTTGTTCTCCACCTGGATCGACACACGGAACTCTGATGAGACGGATCGTGTTACAGCCCCGATGAATTATACAGGTAAACCCGACAGGTGAGTCTAAGGTGGAAGGTTTTCACCTGTGCTCTTAAAGCCCCACAGGCTCCAGGGTCTCCTCTCATATAAAAACTATTTCCCCTTAGCCCCTCTTAACCCCCCGTTCACACACAAGACAAGAATGGACGGCAAAAGAAATGGAGCAAAAATATATAAAAACAGGATATACAATGAAAAAAATTTCAAAACCATTTTCCCCCCCGTCGATGTCCCACCCATCAGGAGCCCCACCCATCAGAAGCCCCACCCATCAGAAGCCCCACCCATCCACACACCAGGCAAAAACAACCACATAATAGGGGACTATAAAAACAGGAAGTGAACTGAGGAAAAGCCATCATACGCCATCCTAAATGAACTTATGGATACCGGAGGGAGTAAAAACAATAAAACTGCAGAACTGAACTTTAAACACAAATAAATTAATTCAGTATTGAATGTATGAATCCAGATATCCCAAACAGGAATAAAATAAATGAGCCAAACACACACAAAATACGAGTTTAAAGGATACTTTAATTTAATAAGGCAAAAAGGGTCAATCTAATACCTGTACCACCAGTGTGAAAAAGTATTCACCCCCCATGGACTTGGATGTTCAACCTTCAGCAGCAACAACCGCAACCAAACCTCTCTGATAACTGGACCTCATTTTTTATTCTACTCTAATAGTTCTTGTTTTACTCATTAGGGGGGGCCTTTTTATCTTCTACAAAAAAATCCCATTTTTTCTTTCTGAATTTGTTTAAATTTGGACCAATGGTAAAGAAAATCCTATAAATGTTGTCATAATGTCACTTAAATCGGTTCAAGAAGGTATTTATGTGCAATATAAGAATGCACCTTCATCCAGACCAACATCTAAAACACATAATTGAAATTTAAGCTTTATATTTGTGTCCTTCCTGTGCTGGAATAAAGAGCTGGTGGAGAAAGTTATAATATATGTATATATATTATATATACATATATAATGTATCTGGAATAAACAGTGGCAGCCGTTCCCGTTACTGCCTGACAGCAGTAACTCCTTAAGTAAATCCTTAAACACAGACCAATCTAAAGAGTCAACATGCAGTTGCATGTTGACTCTTTAGATTGATCTGTTTAAGGATTTTTCCTGAGATGTGGATGGACCCACTGGTACCGCCTGTAGTGAAATCAGGTTCTGTGAGGATATGATTATTCCGAAGAGGCATATTAATCCTTTTGAGTCTGTATTACTCATTAAAAAGTGTGTTCCGCTTCACTGGACCTGTTTATAATCTGACTCAGTGGCAGCCTGTGTATATGCTAAAGAGTAAGGGGCCAAGGACGGCGCCCTGGGGCACACCACATGTCAAAGGAGCCTCTGAGGCTTTTTTTGGCATGTAGGACTTACCTAACCAAAAAAAAGTCAAATAAGGGTTAAATAATTTAAAAAAAAGTTACGCTAGTCCTATTAAAATGGACTATTCCCACAAAATATAAATAATAATAAATAATGAATAATAATTTTTAAGTCTAATAAAAAAGTTTTAATTAAGTCAAAAACAATTTTTACGGTTTAAAATCATGCTTAACCAGATAATTTGCCATCTGATGCAAATAAAAGAAGTGATTGAATGAAAAAAAAACTCCCTCTCAAACCGCTGGTTTGGTAGAGAAATAAAAGAGAATGATACACGAGAGTAAAATATAAATACAACCCTAGAGCATAATAGACCCGGTCACCATTCAAGAAATAAAACTGCATCTAAAAAAACAAACGAAGAACAAAAGCCCCCGGAGAAGACCCCACTTTAATCTAACAAGCCCGGCTCACATACCTTCAGCACCTCGGACAGCTCTTCAGCACTCGCCTCCTCACGCGACGCTTTTCCCCCTCTTATAACTTGTGGGCCTAAAGTTACTGCAATGATTCTGAACCTTCTGACATCTAGGACCGTAGAAATGATGTCATTAACCTAGAAGATGTTTGAAAACATCTGCTTCAGCCGTTCAGGAGAACGAGGGGCTTGAGGTGAGAAGGTTCTACGGTCTAAGAAACGCGGTGAGCAAATAATGAGTGAATTTTCCCGGAGTGCTGTATCAGGTTTTTTTTCTGAGGTTCTGTTTCCTCGTGAAGAAACACACCAGCAAAAGTAAAGCTGAATATCACCCTGATTATGTCAGGGTGCCTTTATTTTTGCGACATCTCAGCACAGGTTCTTCTTGGGCCCCCTGGATTACTCGTCCACAGATCTGGTCAGGGTCACTTTGACGGCGGCGGCGTCTCTGCGTCCCCTCAGACCTGCCAGGTAGACCTGAGGTTTGGGCACGTTGCTCCCACCGTCTCTCTTGCTCTGACAGCCGACGTTTTTGGGCAGCCACGTCTGAGAGACGTTCTCCCGCCTCATGTGGCTCAGCTCCGTCTGCGTGGAGTGGGTGACCTTAGCCGTGAGATCGGCCTGGAATCCAAAAAAACACATTGGTATGAAATCAAAGAGACAAAGCTGGGAGTGTGATCCATGCGTAGGGTGACGTCCACACACCAGTTTGATGGCTTTTCTTCGCAGCTCCCACTCGTTCCACTCGTAGGTCTTGACGATGTTTGCCTCCAGTGGGTGGATCTCGGTCTGTGTGCCGCTCTCACACATGGCGATGGGCTCTAAGAAAGAGTCATCTGCCTGAATCTGAAAAAATCAAAAGATGTCAGCTAAGTCTGGACCAAACTCCCAGAACACTCTGTCTCAGTACGACCGTCAGACGCAGCCCCCCCCGTCAATCGTTTGTTTGGACAAACATTCAAGGGTCTCACTTTATTTTTGGAATTATGGAATCATGGATAACAAACAAGAAACGTAGAAACACAGGAAGTATTTCAGATTTGAGATTCTTCAGAGGAAAAAAAACGACTATGTGTCTCGTATTTGAAGTTAACCATACCTACGATGTCATCCCCGACAGGAAGGGTGTATCTCCGAAAAGCCCCCAGTCCCCTGCGTTGTACAAGCAACGAATGAATATTGAAATTGAATGTGAAGTTACGTCTGAAAAACAGTAGTATTCGTAAAAAAAGCTCCACCTAGTGACCAAAATATGAACTATTGGATTAAAGTATAATATATACACGATAGATCTACTCGATATGATTCATATCCACCAAATTTGGACAAAATTTGACCGACAGTTGAGAAATTATGTCTCTCAACCTTTGGAGATGAAGCTCCAAAGGTTGATCCATGGACTGGTTGTTCAGTTATCGTGTGAACATGAAGGATATGAGGCGGCGGCGATGACCTTCCATGATATCCCTGACTTTTCCGGGTGATACACAACTGTTACACATGGAGAAAATGGTAGATGGTAGAGAAGATAAATCCATTTACTGACTAGATTAGATTCATCTAGTGATGAATCCAATCTATGGCTGAAGCACAGATGCCCAGTGAGGAAGAGGATGCTGACCTCGGAGTAAAGGTTGGCGAAGGACAGCTGTTGTTGCAGTTTGAGGAGCTGAATGAGTTCCGGGCAGCGTCTGGCCACCTCCGACACCTCTGCGACAAAGTGGTCCACTTTGCAGGCGAATTTCAGAGCCGCTTCTTTGGAGCTGAAGGCGTAGAGCTTCCCGTCGTGTTTGAGGACGCCAATGTGAGGATTACCTGCGGAGTCAGAGAAGACGAGGCGTTAGGGTTAGGGGTTAAATGTTCCTTCTGTGAGTCCGATTTATTTGACAGATTACGACTAGTTTTCGGAAGCAGGATTATTTGCAGCGTGACTTCGCTGTCCGGATCATCACACGTGTTCAGATGACTCAGCAGTTTGAATCATGTTTGGGGCCTTTGCCTGAATCCGACAAACATCCGGGCCGCGGTCCAAACGGTACCTGGCAGCAGGAGTCCGTCTCTCGTCACCAGCGTGTAACCACAGGCTCCATTGAACTGTAACATCAGCTCGTCAAAGTTGGTGGTCGTCTCCGGCAGGAGCCATTCCTGCGGCTGCATCTCAGCTGGAACCACACACTCCTCCTCTGAAAGCCAAGGTGAACAGCAAGGACCGGTTTATTAAGACTGGAGGGACAGTTCTGTGATTCTGAGCTCCCATATCTGCTGGTGGCGTCAGCCTCACCTGAGGACTCCACTTCCTGGTCCGTCTTCACCTCTGAGGCCTCCAGCAGGCCGTCCAGATAGGCCTCAGAGAAGAGACTGGCCTGAGAGGTTAGGAAGGGCCGCAGGCCGTGCCTGATCTTGTTGAGTATGTTCAGAAGCTCCGCCTCTACCTGAAGCTCACACCATTGCTTGGCCAGCGCTTTGAAGTGCGGCTGAAAGACAAAAGACGAGCGACGAATACAAAAAACGCGGCAGGAGAAACTAGGAAGTAAAACAGCACATGACGGGGTTTAGTGAGAGACCTTCTTCTCCAGGTCCAGAGAGGAGCAGATGTTCCCTTAATGATTCTGTGAGTCGGTTAGAAACACCTCCAGCATGAGCAAAAGTTAAAAAGATGAATTGTGTTTTTAACATTTCTCTTTGGGTGTGGATGAAATAAGTGAGACGTGTCTTTCACCTGCTTCTTGCCTCGATGTTCTACCAGACTCACCACAGCCTGATTCCAGCTCTTCACCAACACATGGGCACCAGCTGGATATCCATCTCGTTTAGACTATTCTGCCAAAACATTATAACCACCTGCCTAATGTTGTGTAGGTCTCCCTTCTGCTGACAAAACAGCCCCGACCCGTCGAGGCATGAGGTCCACCACACCTCTGAAGGTGTGCTGTGGAATCTGGCGCCAAGACAGTAGCGGCAGATCCCTCTTACTGCAGGTGTTTTTGGCAGCGGACAGGTATCAGCATTCTTACTCCGACTGGACTGCAGAAACAGCTTTAGCTTTTAACTTCAAATGTCTGTTACCGAAGCTCTTCTGTGGGATCAGACGACACAGGCTCCACCTCTGGAGATGCTGGGGTCCAATGGTCTGGTCAAATCTGGCCCTCCTCAAGGTCCCTCAGATCCTTCCAATCACTCCATACCTCCTGCATGTTCACGCGCTGCCTACTAGAGCGGGCCGTTATAACGTCGTGGCAGAGTCGGTGTACGTCTGTCTCCTACGGCGTGGAGGGATAAGACACTCTAACACTAGCAGTGACCAGGACACTTACAAAAACCATCGCCGTCTGAGCAACTGTGTTTGACGCCACGGCATGTTGGATGTTCTTCATCCGTGGCGACATCTCCGCCTCCAGCCCCTCAACATTCTGCCTGCACAGGCGTGCGTGGTCCTGGTGAGAGGGCGAACACACAGGAAAACGATTCACCCGGGGAAAAAAAACATGGAGGCAACTCCTGTCTTTGACTTAAGAAGCTGCGGGATGATTCCAGTCCTCAACCACCAGCGTCTGTTTGCTCACCAGTATCATTTTCAGGAACACCTCATGCTGCCTGACGTTGTAGAGGGCCTCCTTCAACGGGGCGGTGGGCACGTCGCCCCCTTCAGGGGGGCTTTTGGGGTCTGTCAGCTTCTCCAGCACCGATGTGTACTTCCAGGCCAAATTTTGTGAGACACCCAGCTCACTCTCGATGCTTTCACAGGTGACTGGAGGGTCTTCGTTGACAGCGGCATTAACTGTGGCGGGAAAAAGCAGAATTTTACCAAACGCATTTTGACAGACAGACAGACAGAAGGACAGACGGACAGAAGGACAGACGGACAGAAGGAAAGACGGACGGACAGACAGACAGACAGACACAAGGACAGACGTACAGACAGACAGACAGCAGGAAACATCGGAGGAAATCTACGATGGTGGTACTGTACGTAGTTCCTGGAGGCCCGACTCCTCTGCTTCCGTCTTGCCGGCGTTGTTGAAGAGTCGGATCCCCGTGACGATCATGGCGAGCTCGTTCAGCTGGTTCTCCTTGTCCTTCTTAAAGAGCACCATGAAGGCTCCCAGGTGGGTCTGCGGGAAGATGCTCTGCAGCGCCGCTGGGACCAGAGAGGGGGAGAAACCCGCAGTCAGGATTGGGTTCGCTCACAATCACTAGCAGCAGAACGATCTACAACAACAGCCAAAGACATTAGATCTGGGAAAGGCCAAAACATTAAGTTGGTGTGAAACCTGTAGCCTCCTGCTCAGCGTCGGCGTCTGTGGGTGAACCCATGCCGGAGCGCAGCAGGATGTACCAGACGATTTTACGGTACAAAGCTTCCTGTTCTTCTCGTCTGGTCACCCTGCTTTCAGTGATCTCCCTCCTCAGCGTTCTCACCTTCCATTCCACCTTCGCGTGGATCTCCTTAAGAAACTCACCTGCACAAACACAGAATGTGTGTATGTAAAGCAAGTATTATTGTCGTGGAATTCACATTATACGTACAAAAACTTTAATGTAATTTTAATTTTTTTTTACTTTTTTCTACAATTTTCTTATCAATCAGCATTTACAACATGATTGAACAAGAAAAACTTATCTGGCACGCTTATAAATTTATATATATTTATATATAAAAAAAGACACATATATATATATATATATATATATACACACACATATACTGTATATATCTTTATATAGACAAAGATATATCTATACATATACATAGTAAAACAGAATAATCGTATTTTCAAAAATAATATATTCATGTCTGTGTTCAGAAAATGTCAATCAAACACCAACTAAAAAAAACAGAATTTTAGGATGGGTCAGTTTCATATTTCCGCCACTAGAGGGCGTTTTACCTTTAAAAACTTTTCCCCGAACACCATCATTTCTCAACCACTGGTCCGATTAAGTCCAAAGTTGGTGCATATGAACGGAGTCACTTAGAAATCTATAATCACTTAATCATATTTCACTCTTATAGTTCTTATTTTACTCATTAGGGGCAGCTTTTTGTGGAAAACCAGTTTCTGGTCAGTATCTTCCCCACTGGAGTTTATTTGTGTCTAAATTTAGCTCTAATGAATTGACAGAAAGGGAATGTCTTGTTTTATTACTGAGCTCAGAAAAACTAGTTAACTGTATTTGAGCCGTATGTTCATTATTCTAGAAACGTCGGTTCTTATAGGGACACTTACGCCTGGAGGTGTAATTAGTGTCAAAGTACACCTGCATTTTGATGGTGTCCAGAGACAAGCTGCATTCTGCTGTCAGTTTATCCAGACACAGCTGTAAGAAATACAGAAGGAGGAGGTTAGAAACAAACCGAGGATGATTCCTCACACGTGTTTTATTATGGGGTTCATGGAGTCGAATGTAAAGTGATGTAATATCTCACCTCTTTAAGTCTTTTGATATCTTTTTCAGTCAGCGTCTGGTCGACTTTAAACCCATTTCTTGGATCCAGCAGAGCAGCTTTCACCTGGGAATATTAAAATATACATGTACATATATATATATATATATATATATTTAGATTTAAGATAACCAGTCCGGGTTCACACAGTGAAACGGTTCAGGTTCATACAGGTGCTTTCATTTCACCATCAGTGTTGTGATATTTTGGGGGCTGAAGGTAATTTGGATGAAGTGAAGTATGAGACTGTTGAAGTTTTGGAGGAAAAAAAAAACTGCTTCAGTGGTTCATTTTTATTCTGCGTCATCACTGAAGTACTTCTACTGGAGTAAAGGATACTTCAAATAGAGTGCAGACTGAGTACTCTTGTCACCTGTTTCTACAGCTAACTAGCTGTGCCAGCAGCAGGTTAGTTGGGGTTACTGACCATGAAAGACGCCAACGGCTTGGACACCTCGTGACCTCTCAGCTCACACTGCCGCACTACGTCACCAATAACCCTTTTAATAACGCTTTCCTCATGAACCAAAGACATTTTCTCTACTTCGCTAGTAGCATCCACAACGCCTGTTGACTGTTACTATAGTTACAAGCCAACCGTCGGCGCATGTACAGCAGAGCTCATTTAGTACATGAGGGAGTTTTCGCGTGACGTCATTATCCTATAATCTCACTTCATCCGCCATGATAGTGGCCAGCGTCACGTGAACGGTAGTGAGGGCTTCAAATAGTTAGTAAGATCAATTTATGGGCTAATTAGTCCATCATCATTGGCTAACAATAAATGACATGGTATTGTTTAAATTATGAAAGCAAACATTTTTTATTTGGTTAGACGTAAAAACGTGACATGGCAGGGTCTCGAAGGGTTAATAAACACTGTTAGGTCAGGCTTTTATATAGTTATTATTATTTATTTTTATTGATGCTTTTATCTGCTTTTGCTTTGTAGCACTTAATCAGTAGTAGCAGTAATCATGTATTATCCCTCAGCTGTAGATACAGAAGGATGATTTGACTATTAACTAAGTCCCGCTGTTCCATGGGAATCTGACAAAACAACTGATAAAGTGCAGCCTTTTTCAACTTCTTCTTTGGTCTTGATGTTAAACCCGTTTGTCAACAAGTGGGGACATTTAACCACATCACACTGAACAGTAACCCATCCTCCACACTGTCAAATAACTACACATATTTATTGCACTCCGAAAAATAATATTTTTAAATAACCAATTTATGACGGCATATATATTAATCAACTTAATGCAGTGTTCATCAAATATTCTTTCTCAAGTGTTTTTGAAAATAAACTTCATGTACAATAAAATCTGAGACATTATTACTTCTGTTTCTTCCTGGACCAATAACCCTCAGTATCCCGCCTCTTTTCTCTGATGTAACCAATAAGAAAGCTTGTATCCGATGACGTCTTTGCGTAAAACGTCAGCATGTTTTTTTAGTGCGTAGCGCGCGGGAGTTTTGGTTATCGAACAGCAAAGTTAGAGGGAAACAGGAAGTCAGCAAAGAAGCTAAAATTTATCGTATTATTCGCAAACATTTGATTAGAAGAAGAAGCAAGACACGTACATCAATTTATCTCCTCACTGTCTACGGTTCTGCAGCGTTGTCTAGCGCATTCGCAGGTAAAAAACGATTCATGGAATTAATTTAAATGATTCATTAACTATGCTAATGCTAATCTGCTAACAGCTATAGTAACGTTAAATTTGTCATCATACATAGTTTGTAACCGTCTAAAAACGACTTGGGTTATTTTATTGTTTCCACCCATCACCTTGGCTAATAACGTTCTGACTCTGCTCTCTTAAGTAAAAACTAGTGATGCTAGTATCATACAGTGACGTGTGTCAGTCCACCTTTTGACACCAAAAAAGCTCAGAAAGTGTGCTGTGATATCTGGTACCGAGACTTTAGCAGAATTTAATATATAAATAATACTATATCAACGTTTCTTATTATTGGGACATTCGTTAGCCAACAAAACGTTTAAGATATGGGCAGTAGAAAACTTGTAGCAGAGGGAACGGGAGCCACTTCAAATCTGGAATATTTCAAAATAATTTTCGGGCCGTGTGCCAAATTAAGAATTTGCTTTATCTGAAACAGACACTGTTTGAATGTCAGAGCTGTGAAAACACAGCCTTCTAATTTAACGATGAACTATCTTTAACCTCAGAACATTACTAATTAACATCCACAGAAGACATTTAACCCCTTTCACAACTGGAACTAATGTCAGAGCTTATCCTCCTCTTCTCTTTGACCAGAATTTCACTCTCGGACCATGGCGATGGCGAGCGAGTCCAGCGTGCAAGTGGAGCTGGAGGAAGAAGAAAGCTTTGGGCCACAGCCACTGTGCAGACTAGAGGTAAGTTTCCTGAACAGTTTATTTAATATTAGACACACTGAATTCTAACACACAATGGCCATGAAGGAAATGTAGCAACCCTTGTCTTATTTTATGGTATCGTGCGTTTATAAATCTGTGCTCCGACCTTCACCTCATATGTAAATGTATTTGTGAGTTTACATCTGATGTCTTAAGAAGCGCCTGATTCACTTCTCACATACGAATCAGTGATATGTAATCAGAACCTGCTCAGACCTGATATCAACGTCCATCCCAACGTCCAAGTTTAGGGCAGGTCGTCCGTGGGACACCTCTGTCCAAATTATTCCTAGCCTAATTAATCCAAAAGGCTTTCTACATATCTGAATTACTTCATCAAACACCGGAGTTTGTTTTGCTGTAAATGAGCAGCAGAAGGAAGAGGCTGAGTAAAACTCACCAGAGCAGCCATTAAATCTATCTGAGGTTATCTACAGAGGCTAAAGCTACAAACTGGTGGAAAGGTTAATGCTGGTTCTGATAGAACTGTGTCAGCGGGTGTGAGTAAATCGCACATTGCTTAGTTAACGCAGAGGCTTTGGCAGTGAACGTATTCCTGACTCTCTTGTTCCAATGTCTCTGCATGCAGCAATGTGGAATCAGTGCCAGTGACATCAAGAAGCTGGAGGACGCGGGATTCCACACCATCGAGGCCGTGGCCTACACACCCAAGAAGGAGCTGCTCAACATCAAGGGCATCAGCGAGAACAAGGCCGACAAAATTCTAGTAAGGACTCCTTCTGAGTGATTTTCTAACATCTGAATGGACTCTAAGACAGTGTTTAACCTTCTCTGTGAGAAGGATGACCCACATGGTGATATTTTATATAGCTTGGTTTTATTAAACTGTGGAATCAGTTCCTGAATAAATTTGCCTAAAGGGCCAAATAATTGCAGAACTTTTTTACTCATTTACTTTATTTCCTTCTTTCCCCTTCAGGCTGAAGCCGCCAAACTTGTGCCCATGGGTTTCACCACAGCTACCGAGTTCCACCAGAGGAGAGCAGAGATCATCCAGATCTCCACCGGCTCCAAGGAGCTGGACAAGCTGCTGCAGGGTTTGTACTCGGACTGTCAGAAGTGAAACATTATTGGGATTGTGAGAAACGATGATAATTTAACGTTGAATAGAGGATTTCAATTGTTTTTTTTTAATTTCCCCACATACCACAAAAGGATCAGCCATTACATTATAACCACTGACAGGTGAAGTGAATCACATTGATTATCTGAAGACCATGGCATCAGTCAGTGGGTGGGATGTATAAGGCAAAATGTGGACATTTTGTCCCGAGGTTGATGTTCTAAAAGCAGGAGCATGAACCTAATTTAGATGGCCTGATGACTGGGTCAGAGCACCTGCAGGTCTGGTTGGGTGTTTTATCTGTGGTGTCGGATCTGGGAGCTTA
The DNA here is from genome assembly GCA_009660295.1 of Lophius piscatorius. NCBI lineage: Eukaryota > Metazoa > Chordata > Actinopteri > Lophiiformes > Lophiidae > Lophius > Lophius piscatorius. The sequence goes on from VRLP01004097.1 coordinate 16,152, forward strand.
TATTAAATGGGGTTTAAATCTGATTTGAGTCAATTCTGATGTGAACGTACCCTCAGTGTTCACAGGATCTGTACAACACTGTAATAATCTGGTTCGGTGTGATGGTTTCTGCTCCAGGTGGGATCGAGACGGGCTCCATCACAGAGATGTTTGGAGAGTTTCGGACAGGGAAGACACAACTGTGCCACACGCTCGCCGTCACCTGTCAGGTAAGGTAGAGTCCAGCCGAGAGAGAGAGAGAAGCGGCCTCAGTGACTTCAGGAGGACTGAATGTGATATGATCCACTGCTCTTTGTTTGATTGCTGTTGAAATGTTTTATAAATACTTCAGCATTAGTTGAATGGCGTGGAAATATATACCAGCTGTGGTAATGGCAGTGCTGATAATTCTAAAATACTCCTCGGTCCACAGCTGCCCATAGATCAGGGGGGTGGAGAAGGTAAAGCCATGTATATCGACACAGAGGGAACCTTCAGACCAGAGAGACTGCTCGCCGTCGCTGAGAGGTGAGTGGACAACATCCCTCTCCAGTCCTGAAGCGTGAGCGTTAACATTGACACGTATTCTGTCCTGCAGAACCAAACTGTTGTTGGGAAAATAAAGTTCTGCCATCCTCTTTACATCATCCCATATAATTTTTTATCCTGACCAAAAAGGGATTTTATAGAATCGTCATCACTGCCTCTGCGTTGATCATTTTCAAATATTATACGCTGTGTGTTTGAGTGTGTGTGGAGCGGGAGGGGTATCGGATAAAGAGGGTAGCGGGGGTAATGATGATTTGGTGTGACCCGTCTACTATCAGGTATGGACTGGTGGGCAGCGATGTCCTGGACAACGTGGCGTACGCCCGCGCCTTCAACACAGACCACCAGACCCAGCTGCTGTACCAAGCCTCCGCCATGATGGCCGAGTCCAGGTCAGTCCCAGAACCACCGCTGGTATCGGCAGAATTTTAGCTTTGCTACTTTAGAATACAAAATACAGTTGTTGGTTTTAATCCCTGAATGCTGCGCTGTGATTGGCCGGTAAAGCAGTGGAGGTGTGAAGAAAAAAGGAGCCGTTCTCTTTAGTCTCCTTCTTCTCAACATGGAAACAGTCCGTGGATGCATCACTGAGAGCGCTACCGATGGCAGCTCATCGTGATGTTGGCATCTATGAAAGCGGCAGTCTGGAAACCTTTTTAGATGGCCAGTGTTGGATCGTTTTGTCAGTGCTGTTAAAAACAAGATATTATGTTCAAACTGATAAACTTCATTGTGGGTCTGACATTATCGTCATCCTTGATTGTGTCTTATGGCAGCTGCTACTCATGCCGACATGTCAGCGTGAACACGTGTGTGTTGTTGCAGCTAACTCACACACACACACACACACACACTCTGTCTCTCTGTGACAGGTATGCTCTGCTCATAGTGGACAGCGCCACCGCTCTCTACAGGACGGATTACTCGGGCAGAGGGGAGCTGTCGGCCAGACAGGGACACCTGGGACGCTTCCTGCGTATGCTGCTCCGGCTGGCAGACGAGGTAGACGACGGTCATGACTTCAGCCTCATGAAGGGTGTAAAAGAATGAAAGTCTTTTAAATTTAATGTGGAGTTTTCTGAAGGCGATGATGATCAGTGACAGTCTGTCAGTATTTTGGCGAACACCTCCTCTCATAATTGTTTGATTTGCTCAGATGTTGAACTTCATTAGAGACTAATTTGCTCAAACTAACAAGTATATGGAGGAATGAACACAAACAGAATAATTCATCCCTGTCACTGATTGAACCAACACAGAGATCAACGTTTAAAAAGAACAACATGGAAACACCTTTGAAGGTCATGTTGGTAGGACGCCATGAATATGAGAATTGTAGTTCTTGATAGGAAATATGAGTGTAATGAGTATAATTCATAAAAGATTGATGTTACTCTTATGTCACATTCTACAGCTGTGATGACTCTGACTAACATGTTGTCACATGCTGCTCCACAAGACAAAACATTCAAACGTTTGAGTTAAATGAGTTTAATCTTACGTTTGACAGACGCCTCGTAAACAAACAGTAAAACAAAGTTTGTGTCGTTAGAGGATAACTGTCTCTGCGCTCAGTTGTAATCTTACAAAGCTGTTTGTCCCTAAAACTCTGAAGATGGGTGTATTATGGGATAGTGACACATGAAGTGTCTCCTGCTCCCAGACGGATGTGTGATGCATGTAAACCCAAAGGCTTTAGACGGAACAAGATCTTAAGGGTTTTTTTTTTTCTTTCCTTCTCAATCTTCCATCACAATAGTTTGGCGTTGCCGTGGTGATATCCAACCAGGTGGTTGCACAGGTGGATGGGGCCGCCATGTTTTCTGCAGACCCCAAAAAGCCTATTGGAGGCAACATCCTGGCTCACGCCTCCACCACACGGTGAGTGAAGCAGCCTGTGGGGCCGAGGGAGTAGAACCTCTACATTAATGTTGTGTTCATAAACTGTTTTTCATGCAGTCTTGGTTTCATCAGGGTTCATGGCGTTTAGTCACATGATCCTGCTTTTAGACGCATTTTACTCTTATTTACGTCAAAGAAAACCAAAAGTCTTTTAGTTTTAGTCAAAGCGTTGACTCTGGTTTTGTGTCTGCAGACTTTACCTGAGGAAAGGCAGAGGAGAGACGAGGATCTGCAAAATCTACGACTCGCCCTGCCTGCCAGAGGCTGAAGCCATGTTCGCCATCAACCCCGACGGCGTGGGAGATGCCAAGGACTGAGCTGGAAGCAGAGGGGCGCCGGTAAACGTTTGCGCCATCTCTCCTCGCTCATCATTGGACTAAACCGTTGTGGATGTGTGCAAGATCTCGACCCGTAGGACAACCATCACGCACACAAACCCTCGGATCGATCGACACCCAGAGGTGTTGGAGAGGTTTGACCTCCTGGAGCTCAACGAGATAAAACCGACCTTCACTACACTCGTCACACAGCATCCCATAATAACACGACCTGCTGTGCTGAGATACGACTTCCTAATCTTCACGATGACCAAAAAATAATCCATATTTACTGTTGTTCCGTCTGTAAGAAAATAATTTAGTACAATCCTTTGGATCTTTGTAGCGTTTCAGTGAGGAGGGTTTTCTTTTGGACCTCCCTTGAAGAGGAAGATGATGAAAAGCCGTTAATGTTTTGTGATGTCGTGTCTTTATGTTACCGGTCTGGTATCCACCTCTCCAGGTTCTGTTTGTCTCCAGCTGAACCTCCTGTAAATAAGCTTCAGAGCTAAATTAAACCTGTTTTACTATTAAACTGAGGTTTTTCTCTGGTTCAGCGTCATGGGGGGGTTTTGACCTGGAGAACTAAAGGAGGGAGGGGTTCGTCAAACACTCCCACACAGTCATCGATAGAGAAAAAATCATTTATTCTTGTCAGTCAGCAAAAGCACCTCATCAACAATAGGAAACAAACAAAACATCATCATGGGATATTAACACCCACGGGTTTACGCTAAAAGAGGAGGGGCTTATAAGAATAGTTGGTTCACGAAGCATAACTCAAATTTAAAAAAAAGAATTCACAATTTCTTCCTCACTCGACCAAAACCTGAAGCAGAATCATTTGGTGGAAGAACTTCTGCTGTTTTTCAATTTCTTCTATTTCCAAGGGAACATGTTGAATTCATTCATGTCCACCCAGGAGAAAAAGAAAAAAACACTATTCAATATAAAGTATTTTAACAAAACTACACCTAACAACAAATGTGGTACCCTAAACGTTCACATTAATAATTGGAACTCAGAGTGGGTCTTGTTTTTTTGTTTTTTTTACTGGTGTATATATATAAATATATTGTGGGAATTTTATAGCTTTGATTTTTCAACATGTAACACTTTTACCAGATATAACCATTTCAATTAAACAACTTGAATATCTATAATCTATAGAACCGCTCCTGAATCAAATGTACCTGCAGATCCTCAATATTTCATGGTTGCTGGGAAAATTATGGGATGCTCAACAAACACCAAAATTTATGGTGGGAGGGGCAACTTGGAATAGCTCAATATTCACAGGTATGTTGAGATACTTTATTTATTTTAGTTATTTAAAGGACAAGGATTGAGGAACGCTTCGTCAAACTGCTGTCCGTGAGGATTTTCTTACCGTTTCTTTATTGAAGTGTCTGAATATAGAAGTTCGTAATGAAATTATTGAAATAATGTTCACAACCATAAATGCATCTCAGTCACATCAGGAGACTCTTTTGTCAGTTTAGTCAAGAGGCTGCAAAGATTGAAAGTGACGTTTGACGCTACGCTACTGTCGTCAGAGGAGTTCAAGTTAGAGGAAAATAAGTAAGATTCATACGTTAATAGAAAAAAGTACTGACGGATCAGAACCTTTGAGCAGGACAATAAATGATGTGCATTACAATGAAGAATAATCCAAAGGTATGAAAAGAAAACAGATTTATTCAATCCTAATCTTACATGCACACGGGTCCTAAAGTTCTGACCACCTCCCTGATGAACTCTGATGGAGCTCCTCCCACCCACTCAAACCTCTGAATGTGTCGGCAGACTTTGGTCCTTTAAGACTCTGAGGGAGCCCAGAACGCCATCGTTGCCTACTAAATAAATATCTGGTGGTTCGTGGCATGCAGGTCATTGTAACACATCTGGACCAATCCCACCTGAACCGTCAGAGACGAGACACTGGAAGGTTTGTAATCTGAATGATCTGAGGGCTGAAGCACAAATCAATCACTTCATGTTCCTACTTTCTGATGGACCTGTGCTCGCACAGGTGGAATGTTTAAAGGTAATGCATGCTGCCTCTTAACTACTTATGTGTGGTTTAATGGATGTAACTGTGGTTAAACCCACCCTCTCACATGATAGGCTCCGCCCCCCTGTTATAATTACATTTTAAATTGAACACACTCTTTCAGATCATGACGATGCCGTTTCATCGTATCATATGAAGTCTGGATGTTTACGATAATCTGGCGACCGTGTGCTGAACTCAGTTCTGGGTATTTATTCCCTGATCTATAAATATGATTGTGAAGTCAAATCTGTCCACACTAGTGAAAAAGGGCTTTGCTGGCCGTCATGGCGATGGCGGCTGACATCATCGTTCGTAATTGTGGGATAAAAGTCAGAGCTGGAGTCATCATGAAAGAAACTGCTGATCTTACTCACTGACAAAAAGTCCAGTCTGGGTTCCAGGAGGACCTGAGCTTCTCTCACCTTCTCTAACCGCTCACCTCTCCGATGCATCTCACTAGCTTCACCTTTTCTCTGGAGCCTCTGCTCTGTCTCTCCTCTCTCTCTACTCAAACGCCAGCGTTCTCCCTCCACTGTCTCCACCTTCTCGCTCACGATGAATTGTTGGGTCACTGTAGAATAAAGAACACAGTCTGGACCTGCTCTGTTTGGAAAGTACCACGAGATAACGTTTGGTGTGATTTGAGTGCTATATATATAAAAAACCCTGACTTTATTCATCTAGCCAACAAGTTTAGACTTTTCTTGACATGAGTTATTTGTCCTGCAGCCCTCGGAACCTTCAATTACACTTCTGTTAAAAAAACCAACAAAAGCTGGTCGCGTTTATTCAGTTAAAGGCAAGCAGTTGAAAACATTAAATCAGAACCTGTATTTGAGTCTGCAGTAAACAAAAAGACATCAATAATAATCTCACAGTGACGGTATACAGACAATAAGTGCGCCGGCGGCAGAGCTCGTCTGATTGGACGACCACAGACTGGCGGTCTGAGCGGCTTCATCTCAGCAGAAAACAAACTTCAGATTTCTCTCTTGGATAAGACTTGAAGCTCAGCTTCCAGCTGAAACGTTTCCTCATCCTGGGAAAGGGAGAAATGAATAATCCATTAAATCTGCAGCTCTGGAGGTTAATCCACAAAGCAGGTTCAACAAACATGTTTTTGGCGAGTAGTTGAGATGGCGTGAGTTCTTACATCAGGAGCGCTCGTCTTCAGAGCCAGCTCGGTCCAGTTTGTGGCCTCGGAGACGTTTCCCAGCTCCTTGTGACACTAGGAGTCAAACATCAGGGTGATTAGTGTTTATCGACCACACGCTCCAAACACACAGAGTGGCGACGGCGCCGACGATGAATCTGTTTGGTTACCTTGGCGATGTAAAGCCTCACTGTCTTGGAGAATCCTGGACTGAGCTCCTCTGCCTACAAGATCAAACAAAACAAACGCATGAGGCGTTCTGCGTCAGTCACGTGACAATGGAAACAACAACTCCCAGAATTCCATTCCGAAATCTGTCCTTTATTTTAAATGAGACACCTTATTGTCTAGTAATCCTTTGATCCATCAAGCAGCAACTCTTTGGGGGGGTGATTAGTAAATAACTGAACCCTAGCCTACATGCGTAGCTGAAAGTACAGAGATCAAGTTTAAGAGCCAATAACAAGAAGCCCTGAGGACAGCGAATCAGACGGTTTGTTTAGAACACAGATATGTGGGATTTACATTTAATATGCACAGTCGGAGGGACTCGGTAAAAAACATCTTGGCGATCTGGTACCTTGAGGAAGTTCTCCAGGGCCTCATGCACTGTGGAGGAGGGGGGGCTCGGGTAGAGGGCGGCGGCCGCCTTTTTCTCCAACCAGTCCAAAGTTGCTACCTGCAGACACGCAAACACAGACTCTCAGCCGTCGAGTCGGGAGCTTCAGGGCTTGTTATTTAAAGTCACCGAAGTGACGAGAGCAAGTTCCACCCTCGTCTTCACCTCATAGCACCATCTGCCCAGCAGGTAGAAACACACCGGGTCATCATCTCTGAGGGCGACCGCCCGGTCCACGTGGTCCTGGGCGCACAAGAAAAAATGAATTATTATTATTTTACTCCATAAAGTCCTCTGCTAAGGTCTCGTGTGTCCATGTGTGTTTGAAGGTCTGCCTTTGTAGAGGAAAAGTCCAATTTCTCCATGGGAGTCCTACACTGGGTGGTGCTGGGATCAGTACGGAGTTCATCTCTGTGGATGTCTGACAATCTTGTCTGATGTGAAATTTGGGGCAGATTAAATCATGGAGGTGGAAACGCCGGCATTGGCAGACAAAAGGACATGCAGTTGGTTGGTGTGACAGAAGAAGAGGGAGATGTGGCAAAACTTAAAGGGAACGGCACAAAGAAGAGGAATTCTCTCTGCACCTCTGGATGAACACTCCTAATATGCACATGAAAGCTTTATGAAGGTGTTTGGGCTGAGCGGAACGTTTCTATCCTGAACGACAGACAAAAATCTACATAAATTCCCCGATTAAAAAGGTAGCAGCAATTTATCTCAAATCATGTAGAAAAACAGTAAAAAAAAATGGAAACAGAGCAAAGGAAACTGACGTTTCTCGGTTCATCCGCAACTACAGTGCAGTTTTATTGAATGATAAAATACTAATAATGTGAAGGAAACAATATTCTAATAGCTGAGGCTCACCATTCTGACCAGTGGCATAAATCAAATCAGCTCTAGATAGCAGAGATCGTTACCTTCAGTATGTGGCTGCTCTTCAGTTTACTATGGATGCTTTCATGCTGGAAACTCAGTCCTGCCACAACAGCAAACCTGGAGCAGAAACACAACAACGGGACGTCAACCATCACCAAATCATCCCTGGGGGAAGGGAGCATGTCTGAACGCAGTAGGGGAGTGTTTCCTCACCATTTGTGACACTCGGCATTCAGCCCGTTCTTCCTCAGGGCCAACTCCGCCTCCTCTCGACCTGCAACACCAGAACAGTGTTCTGTCTCCAACGTGGAATCGACACAGTTCACTGTCCCTCCAATAGTTCTGTTTCTAGGTGGACGTTTGTTCTAAACTCCCTCAGCTACTCTGCTGTGCCGTTTGTTTCCACAACCTCAGAAAACGTTCATTTCGTGCTGTGTGTTGAGTGGAACTGTGAAATACTGGCACGGATTACTGTTTTGGGTACAAACCTAATGCCCTTAAAGCCCCAAAAGAAGCCCCAAACCCCCTGCATTGCACAAGCAATACGCCTGAGTGAACAAACTGAATTTCAAGTTATGACAGAAAAACTTTATTTTTCGTAAAAAAAAAGCTCACAATAGTGATTAAATCTGAACTATTAGAGTAAAATATGAAAGATCTCCTGGATCCAATTCATATTCACTAAATCTTTGTGACGACGCTGAAACCCTAAGAACTACATGTGGACAGAATAACAAGAAACAGAAACATCACTTCATCGGCGGTATCGACAAAATGTTCTGTTTTTTAGCACGCATTCCTCATTATCGAGCAGCTCAGCCCGTTTGTCACACTGCAAGCATCATCAAGCTCCTAGAAACGCACGGATCCTTCCTTTTTACTCTTTCTTGTCCGAGTCCGTGAGAGCGGAGATCCGATAATACTCATCACACTGAGGCTTGAGGTCATTACCATGTTGAGCATAGTTCCTTTTCTCCTGCTGGTCCTCAGTGGATTTGTACATGTCGCTGTAAGCCCGAGCCAGTCGCCATAGAAACTCCCTGCTGTCTCCATACTGTGGGAGAAGAATAAGAACGATACTTTTGTTCAGGGACATTCTTGTTCACGTTGTCATCAGGTATTTTTCGCTGAAGTTCACCGAGTGCGTTTATGCTGAAGACTGAGCTGGCTTAAGTCTATGGTGGTCAGCTGACTCATACTCTGGGCGCTGGCTAGGACGATGATGAAGGAACAAGAACAAACAAACAAACAAATAAATAGAACAGACTGCATGACATTGCGATCCTCACATGTAGTCGAAACTACATTTCTACCAGGAAACGATCGCACAGACTAAGATGAAGGTTTTTGTAAAATGATTGACATACTCAATAATGTCAGCTCACAGCATTTGACCTTTCAGTACCTCAGCAGACAAAATATACAATCAGCCATAACACTATAACCACTGACAGGTGACATCAATCACCCTGATTGTCTCCTTGAAATAGTTCGGAAACTGTTGAGGAACACAACAAGAATAATGTGTTGACTTGTCCTCCAAATTCCCAAAACCTCAAACCGGTCCAGACTGAGAAACAAATCCAATTCAAGGAGGCCCTACCTTGCAACTAACAGGACTTACAGGATGTGCTGCTAATGTCTTGGAACCAGATACCACAGTGGAGCGGGATACATGCATCAACAGGTCAAAGAATTTTGGCTGCAGAATGGGAGCCCACACAATATCCGGTTATAATGTTATGGCTGATAATGTACATAACACAACCCTATTCTAGGCTTAGGTCAAGTGGTCTGCGTGAGAAATTGTGCACTACTTCACCATCACACTCCTCACCTCGGCTCTGTTGTCCAGCAGCAGGCGGAAGCCTTCCGACTTTAAACACGCGTCTCCTGTGTGGAGGATGTCGCTCTGAGCGAGGAGCAGAGCCAGCTCCCCACTAGGAACCTCATCCACCAGCTTTGGCGTCCCCACCCTCTCCTCCTCCTCCTCCTCCTCCTCTTCTTCCTCTACGTCGTCCTCTAGCCCCCTCTCCTCTTCCTCCTGGGAGTCTTCCTGGCGGAGGGTGAGGACGGTGGCACAGCTCCTGTCCTCCTCCTCCTCCTCCTCCTCCTCCTCCTCATCTTCTTCCGACTCCTGTTCGGGCTCCCTCTCGCCCTCCTCTCTGTCCGTGTCACGGTCTGTGTAGTCCGACTCAGCGTAGGCCGTCGAGTACCTGAGACGTACATGGATGGAAAAATCACTCTTCAGTGTCCATAGAAGAGAACGACAATGAGTCTCATTGATGGATGGCCTCTTTTTCGTCATCATCCGGCGCACCTTTGTCGCCGACAAATTGTCCTTTTCCCTTTTACATGTTACTGCAGCACAATGGTGAGACCCACCGGATCTTTCTGCCACTAGTTGTACGCGCACTTTTTATTATGAAAAATATCACAGAGCCGTTTTTCAGTTTAATTCATTCATTGATTTTCTGAAACGGCTAATCCTGTTCAGGATCTCGGGAGCTGGAGTCTATCCCAGCTGACATTGGGCAAGAGGCGGGGTACACCCTGGATGAGTCGCCAATTCATCACAGGGCCAACACAGACACAGAAACCCATTCACACTAACATTCACTCTTACTCTTTCACCTATATCTCGTGTTTGAGGACTGAGGGAGGAGGTCGGGGAACTCGGAGAAAGAACCCACGCAGCCCCTCACCCACCTGAGAAAGAATCCTACTCACAGAACCAATCTAAATCAAGATTGTAACGGTGGGGGAAAAAAAGAAGAAAAAAAAAGATGAATTGCCAAAATCCTCCCTTTCAGTGTTTGGTTGTTGTTTAGAAAGTTTAGTGGGAAAAAAAAAATTAAGAGAAAGTGAAAATGAGCAGAACCACATTCCTATATGGCCGTCCGGACTTCAGTCGTGGAACTCACAACAAACAAGTGTGTTTATTTCCCCACACACAAACAGAGACGTTACCCTCCTTCGCTGGTCTCTTCATACTGGCTCGCCACTCCCTGGCTGGCGGTGAAGTAGATGGAGCTGGAGCTGTTGGAGTCGCGGCGTTCCTTGTGTATCCGCCGCCGTCGTATCCGTTGACTGTCCTCCACTCCCTTTCTGAATGTTGGGAAGGACGAAAACACACTCAGTGAAACCAGACCAACAAGTGGCAGCAGACAAGATCACATCAGGTTAACTCGGATGATACTCCCACTATAAATACAAAAACTTCATCATCATCATCATCAGTCCATCACGGCAGTGAAGAATCAAAAGTTCCTGCAACAATTGAATAAATAAATAAATGGTGAAGCGGAGATGGCTGTGATCAGGCAGCAGCGTTCTGTGAGATCGTTACATGGATAAAAAGTTCATTTTCATCTTCACTGCATCCACAGACATTTGTCTTTGTGGAATTATGCCGATACTAGACCCATGAACATCTGCTGGTCCAGGAAGGTGGTCCCTAGCCCTAACTCAGCCTTAGGACTCATTATATTGCGATATTTATGTATATTGATTAGAGGTGCACCGATCGCAATTTGAAGAATTACAGTGGGAGTAAGGCTAGTCGGCATTGTGAATGTATTCTGACCTGCTGAAATGAATGTTCTCCCTGCCTTGTGTTTCTTAAACCAGTTGTATGACATTCAGAAGTGACAATAAAACTTTATAAGCTTTGTTCAGTCAATTATATGTTCTATGTTTGTTTTGTTCAGGGACTTCAGGGCTTTTGGCTGGCTCTCTGCTATCGCTAGCTTTAGCCGCTCTGCCATTCGTTAGCTTTATGACAATCGGTTTGATCCTCGGACTGTGTCTAATTAAGTTTGTTGTGGCAAGTGGTTGCATCTCGCAAGTGGTTTACTTGCGAGATGTTTGGAGCCGTGGAGCTCATGCTCGGTGTGCGCCTACTGTTCTGCTTGGCTGATTTTCATCAAACTACCTCACCTCTAATATTGATACTATATTACTTTATATGATAATACTTTCTTTCACCCTAACTGTCACTTACTTGACATCCTGGATGATCTGCAGGGCGATGTCCTGCAGACCACCTCTCAGCTCAGCCACCTCTGAACGCAGCGAAGCCACACAGCTCAGAACCTGGTCCAGCTGGTTCCTGAGCTCCAGCTGCTGCTCCGGGGACAGACCCTGTACCGCAGCCTCCACCGCCGCCAGAGCCTGCTGCTGGGCTTCCAACTCTGGAGGATGAGGCAGGGAGAGAGAAAACGTTAGAGACACAGTCTTTGGACTAGCTTGTAATTTCATCACTCTTGTAAACAATGCAGAACTCTTCTCCCACTTTTCAAAACATGAACATCAATCGAGCTTCTGCTCCGTCAAAATGAATAACCTTGATAAAAAGGTCGTGTGCGTTCCTACAATTGTAGTGAGAAGAGGCTTTTTTTTGGTTTGTTTTTTAACTGGACTAGTTTTAAAATAATGTTAAAGTGTGACATATATGTATAAAAGGGCAAAAGGTATATGCTGCTAGAGTCTGTCTTTTTTGTAATTTTCTTGCCAATAAACTGTTAAATCCCGATTTCAATTTCAGACAATGGAATTATTATTTCCGATTGTATACCATTTAATATATATTAATGATTTTGATGGCATATTAAAGTGATTTTGATGTTAAATGTTCCTTTACTACCGATTTAAATTTTACAAAAGGTTTAAATTTAACCTGACAAGCTAACTGTCAGGTTAACATTGACTACAACTGTCAGGTTAACTGTCAAGCTCACAGTCAGGATAGCTGCCAGGCTAACTCTCTTGCTAACTGTCTGGCTAACAGTGAGGTCATTTGTCAGGCTAACTCTTAGTCTAACTTTCATGTTAGCAGTGAGGTTTACTGTTAGCCTGACTGTAAGACCAAGTGAGAGGATAAATGCCAAGCTAACTGTCAGGTTAACATTGACTACAACTGTCAGGTTAACTGTGAGGCTAATAGACAGGCACACTACCAGGCTAACTGTCAGGCTATTTTACACGCATACTGTCAGGCTAAGTGTAAAGATGAGTCCTGAGTTGTTGCTTAACCAGTAATTATTTGACCCACTCTCTGCTGCTGGTTATACGACTTGAATACACAGCAATCGGTGTCCAGAAATTAAAATGATTTCTGCAGATATATTCCATGCTTTGACGCAGTGACTCGGTTTTAGATCTATTTTATCTAAACGTTTCCTCCAAATATCTTAAAAGCACACGTGTAGATGAAAGTAACATATTTGTCTGGACCAGAATCTTTCACTCTTCACAAACGCTCCGGGCGGCAGGCAGTGCAGAGTCAACCCACCCTGTGCATCCAGCGTCTCCCGCAGCAGCGCAGCTCCATCCAGTCCGTCCGAGAGCCGGGTAGCTGGCCGGGCCTCCAGTGCCGATGTCTGGGATCTCCTCCTGCTGATTTCTCGGTAAATGATCAACGCTATCAAACCCAGGCCGGCTGTAGCTCCGACAGCCAGACCGATTAACCCGTTCCGTCCCAGCGGCGTGCTCATGTTCCCTAACGGCAGGTCGTTTGTAACTACCGTAAACGTCCGTTACTCATAAAGTTGCTGGTTACAGTTGCTCGTAAATGTCACCTTCACATGTCACCTAGAATGAACCTAACGGAACTGACTCACCGCTAGCTCGTTAGCCTCACGTCACGAACCTGACCGATAACGCAGTGACGACTTTTAATGAAATCGACGTAAACGACAGAAATGTTGCACCTCCAAGATATATTTCTTCGACAGGCTATATTTTAAAACGTAATACATGTGTTTAGTTCATAAGTGGAGGTGCTGCTGGTCAAAATAGTACTAAGAAACCTAGAACGCCAGAACATCATATTTACGCCAAACTCCAGCGTGTACTAAACGAATATAACATCCGGTTTGGATTTAAAAAATAAAAGCATCACCTCCAATCGGTTGATTTGCAATAACAGCTTCCGGTTTAAAGAGACAACCACCAAAATTAAGAATTCCTACAACAGCCCTTCTTATCAGTCTAGACATGTTTAAAAAGTTTGAAAAAGAAAGTCATTTTCATTAGCATACAACCAAATAAATCTGAAAATGTATTTTCAAACACTACTAAATTTATCCGCTGTAAATAATGGACCAAAAATGATTAAATAATGCAACATTGTCAATATTCTCTAGAATCAACTGCATCTCATTTGTATCTCCAGAGATGAGGAAAGGCAGCAGCGTAGAGGTGAGAGTAGGAACTTTAAATGTTGGAACAATTACAGGAAAAGGTAGAGAGCAAGCTGATATGATGGAGGGAAGGTAAGTAGATAAAGTTGAAATATTAAAAGTAATACGATGAGTAAATCAACTAATTTGTTTCTTAAGCAGATGTTCCTTCTCGACAATCTCAGCTACCTTTGTCTTTTGTGTTCTTATAACCCCAGTTCAGGGGGGATTGAAAGAAAGATAAAACAGATACACAATTGGAACTCCCAGATCTCCTTTACTTGGCATAGTTCATTCTCAAGGATTCTTTATTAAAATGTATTAATTAATACATAAGGTTGTATATATATATACAAGCATAAAAAAGTTCTCTTTATCCTGCCTCATCCCACTCGTCCAAGTTCACTGATTGGGAACCTGCAGATTTGGACATGTCCGTTAACCACGACCTGGACGACGCCCACAGGATTGTCACCGTTGTCCTCAATATTAATAAGAAGGCCAGTCGAGCCTCGCTGTTGTCCAACAACTACAACCACCTGCACACAGAGACAGCAAATCATCACGGTCTGACTGTTTACATCAACATTATGTCAATGATCCAAAAATAGAGAAATCAGACAAGCTTTCATTTCCATCATCTTTCGCCAAAAAGGATATTTTCACATATTAATATATTAATCCAGTAATCCTCCGCAGAAACAACATGTGACACAAATGTGCTACAGTTTTCTGCTGTAGGGGTCACTGCATGCAGGTAAAACACCACCTTCTGCTGTTGTATTAATGAGTAGCCCAAAGTTTTATATTAGAAACATTCATTACGGGTCGGAAACTTCTGGAAACAACCGGCAAATGTTGGATAATTAACATAATTATTTGTAATGAACTTAATATTACAAATAAGGAAATATTACAGCAACTGCTTGGAGAATATTGGAATGGAGTTGGGGGTTAACGCGGATCATTTTAACATTTCAAATGACGTATAAAAGAAGTTACAAGATTCCAAGTCCCAGTGAGCTGATTTAGAAAATAAATTGAGTTTCTGACACAAATCCTACACAGTTTTATAAATGAGGCCCCTGTTCATTGAGTGGATTCCAGTTTTTACTCTGTGTAGTTGGTCAGATCCCTTTCAAATGGGGAAGCACAAAGAACTCAAACCGATGTCCTGTATTCCTTCTGTTACAGTGAGGGTCGGCGTACAAGAGAAAAAGTTTTACCTCATCGAGCAGACGAGGCTCCACTGGGATCACTTTTGACCGGTGGAGGATCACCCTGTGGCCAATATGGAAGACGACCAGTAGCAGACCACCAGGCTACACACACACACACACGCACACAAAAAGAACTGGGATTGAATACTAGATCATAACATGTAACCACCTGTAATGTTAAAATATGTAATGCTGTCTGAATCTTGTAAGCCTTTACGTTTACGATGTTTAAGGGGAGTAAAAGCATATCTTTTGTGTCCTTTTTTTCGTCTGTGCGATTATGCTACAAACTGGTCCAATACATGAAGGCTCCACCGTCCATGGCTTGAAGGATCTAAGTATTTTATCTACTAGCAACATAGTTCCTAATTCACTACGGGAATCTAACTTGTCATCCCAAAGTACCATGTTCAGAGGATAAGTTTCCAGATCCCCAAAGTCATAAGAGGAGTTTCATACCAAATACACAGAATGGGATGCTGAAATCGTAACTGACACGTCCTTTCATTACTTTTCAGTACAATTTTTATATTTTTATTTAATAAATCTTCCATTCAATATCTTCTTTACGTATGGGCAATTTCTCTACATACATTTTTGTTACTATATATATATACTATGTTTTTTTGTTTGTACCGTAGAAATTTCAGCCTTTAGTTTGATGAAAAAATAACAAGACAGATACACATGTTGTATTTATTGCAGTAATGTACATATAGGCATGTACTGGACAAAATATAAGACTATAATTCCCTGCAGTGCCAGAATATTTATATTACAACTTGGGGGTTAAGAAATGTGGAATTTCATCACAGCAGACATTTGTGGCCTAGTTTACTAAGTACCTCAAAACAAGTAACGTTGTCAGTAATGACACCGCACAATAAAGATCTTATTGTTGGCCTCAGCTTTCAATAATTTCTCACCATTACTTGCTCAACATAGCCGTTTTGGCCTGCTGGGATGAAAGGCAGTAGGAAATTATCCACCAACACGACATATTGCCGCACCATTGGCTCATGGTTCCATTCTAATCCATCGATTGCCGGCCAAGATCTAATGGGTCCATTTCTCAATGCATTCATCGTCCTGAGCGAAAAAATTACAAAAAAAAAAAAATGTTTCATGTGAAAATCAAACTATAAGCATTTCATTTGAGATTTGAGAAATATCAATACATTTCCTGTCCAAAAATAAAATATGCATTTCTGTCGATTTCTGTTCTGAACCTTTTAATATTTACAACACCAACTTAGAAATGTGTAATTCGCTTCTGATTTTCAGGAGAATGATTTGAAAAACTATTTTGAAGGTTTGTAGTGTGAATAATTTTTCTTTTTCTTGTAGGGTAGCTTACACAAACACGCTGTTATGCTGGGCTTAAATACGCATTTCGCTTCTGCTTTAGCATTTTAGTAAAATATAGTTTATAAACCATTATTTTTTCTGTGTAGTGTAAATATTCAAAAAAGGTATTTTTTATTTTATTTTAATTATTATGAGTGAACAAAAAAAAACAACAGCTGGATTATTTGTATTTTTGTATTAATATATTCTATAGGTTAAATTTAGTAGATTTAATCAATGAACGGTTAATGCGTAAATCAATGAATATATAGACATTATGCACTAAAAAAGGTCAGATTTTATTTACCATAAATCCAGGATACTTAAAAGATGTTATTGCTGTTTAATCCGCCACTTGCTCCCTTGCTGGAGATTTTTTTTCTAACTGAAGAAAACGACAGAGGAAAACAATTTTATGTCGCGTGCGCTGCTGGCGTGTTCAGCTCTGACGTCAACACGCTGAGACGCGCGCGAGAAACCAACGGTTTAAAGGGCTTCCGATGGTTCGACCCCAGTATGAGGCAACTCAGCATCCCGTTGTCAAGGTTCCTATCAATGAATGTTAAGACTTAATGATCAACAAAACCAATATTGTGACCTGTCAAATAAAAACAAAACGTTGGTTCTACTTTATAAAGTTTGTATATTTGTATATAACTTTGCCGACTGGTCCAGGTCATAATCTTCATGTAAGGCTGAGAAAACATGAAGTAAACTTTACTTCAACGAGCTGATATTAAACTTTACCTGCCAGGAAAACTACCTGTACACTTACTGTTCCTAAGGCTAATAGAAGAGATTACTTCAACGTGGATAAAAAGTGAAGATTATAAAAGAGTCTGATCTTAAGAGTAAGATCTTTAATTAACATTGCTGCTTTTTGGTCAGGCTTTTATATAGTTATTATTTTATTTTTTATTTTTTATTGATGCTTTTATCTGCTTTTGCTTTGTAGCACTTTGAGATTTGGTCCAAATGTAAAGTGCATTATAAATTAATGTATTATTATTATTATTATTATGATCTTACCTCCGCTCAGAAGAAGTTTCGTCCCCCGCGCGCTCACAAACATTGAATCCCTCCGTCTATGATTGAATCAAACGTCTCTTATAGTCGCATAGATTTCCTCCGCCGATTGAAGTAGCGCTCCGTTGCTCGCCACAAACTCACTGTTTGTTTTTTGTTGTTTTTTGATTATTCAATTATTAAGTTTTAGCCATGCTTCGAACTTGTCATGTTTTATAGAAAGCAGTTTTGATCAAAGTCAAAATCATGGAAAAACAATTTCTTCTTCAGCTCCACAGTCAGCTTTTTTGTGTCTGCAACCACCTTTTTCTATTTTTTATTATTCAATAATTATGCTGCAGTTTGTAAAATTTAATGACATGATGATCTTGATGACGTTTCGGTTCTGGTCACGTGACGAAGCCCAACTATCAAATCACGTCGGCTTAACACGTGACTGCCATGGTTCTGTCATGAAACAATGCAGTTGGTTTGGTGTCAATGTAAGGATTTAAACAAGAGAAATATAAGGTGGCGAACACTACAACCATCAATTTGACAACATGCGCTTGTTGCAAATTAAGAAAAAATCTCCATCAATTTCACAACACACACGCAAAGCCAAAACACAAGACATTAAGAAAAAAGAGGATCTGCAAAAGCCACAAGGCAGCATAAGTGTTAAGGAAGGACACTTAAAAGTGTTGCAACCTCAGATGCACTTTTCATTGCTTCATTTAGTGAATAAAACAGATATAATACACAAACATGTCATGAAAGTTGATTAGCCGTGGTAGCTTCGCTTAACTTATGATATACTTTAATCAATGCCAAAACAACTAATACAGTTAATATGACCCTAACATGCACAGTATCCAAAGCAAAAGTAAACAAGATGTATTGGACTTTGCTTTCAATGTTTTTAGAAGATCATTTTCTTAATGCGTTGTGGCTTTTGCAGTGTGCGTTTGTTGGACAACAAGCGACAATAGAACGTTCTGACTCTGCAGATGAATCGGCTAATATTCTTCAGCAGTTTTCTAGTGCAACCAGAGGAGGCTGAGGCACCAGGAGGGAAGTCTGCTGGTAAAACACCATCAGAAGACCTTCGATTAAATCAATGTGCACAAAAATGACTTTTTAATGAAATTTAATGTTGTGGCTCATCTCACAAAGAAACATCACAATATAGTAGAGCTATAACTGATGAAAGAGTTCATATCCATCCATAGGTGAATAATCCCAGGTAACGTTCACATGAGTTAGTTGAATTATGACACACATTTAGAAATCCTCCTGACTCCTGAAGAGTTTACAGCCGCTAAACTGACCCGCGTTTTCTAAACAACAATGACAAATACATATAATAATAATCACACGCTGCCGTGTTGGCAATCAAAAGCAAAATGGAAAACATTAGAGTTACTTTCAACGCTTTTGTTCAAAGGGATTTTTATAGTGTTTAGATGATTTTAGTGTTTATAGTGATGTTTACAGTATTTATAGTGTCAATAGAGATGTTTATATTGATGTTTATTGTGTTTAAAGTGAAGTTGATACTGTTTATAGTGATGTTTAAATTGTTTATAGTAATATTTATATTGTTGATAGTGATATTTATAGTGTTTATAGTGATATTTATATTGCTGTTTATTGTGTTTAAAGTGTTGTTTATATCGATATTTATAGTGTTTCTAGTGTTCACATTATTTATAGTGAAGTTTATATGTTTATAGTGATGTTTATGTTTATATTTATAGTGTTTATATGTTTATAGTTATGTTTATATTGTTGTTTAAAGTGATGTTTATTGAAAAAAAAAAGGGCTGAGCTGACTCCCTGGTACTGATGCGGGTCCAAACACCTTCTTGTCACATCCTCACCAGCGTTGACTAACAAAAGCTATTATTCTGTCCTGGTGGCTGTTCCGGGCCGGATCATTCTGTGAGAGGATCAAACTCAACCGGGGAATCAAATAAATGTTGAATGAATATCAGAATTCTGAAAAATTAGCTAAAATCAGGTTCACACAAAAGCTTCAATCACTCATTCATCAACTTTTGTTCAGAATGTTTCCTGACATTTATGGTATATTAATAATGTTTCTATTTATTTCATTGGTATATAAATTTTTTTTATTTTAAAGGTATACATTTTTCTAGTTAAATATTTTATTGATATATACATTTTTCTAGTTATAAATCTATTTCATTGTTAAATTCATTTTTCTATTTAATAATTTATTTCCTTGGTATATTACTTTTTTCTAGTTATATTTTGCATTGGTATATTACTTTTTCTAGTTATATTTTGCATTGGTATATTACTTTTTCTAGTTATCAGTGTCATTGGTATATTAAGTTTTGCATTTAATTTATTTTACAGGTGTAAATTGTTTTGGTTAAATATTTCGTTGGTATATTAATAATCCTCTTAGTTATTTATTGATTTTAAAAATATACATTTTCTGATTACTTCAATCCATTTCAATTCAAAATACTTTATTTGTCCCGAGGGACAATTATTATTGATTATATTGGTATACTAATTTTTCTGGTTATTGATTTCATTGGTTTATTATTTTTTGTAGTGATTAATGTCATTGGTATGATCATTTTTGTTTTCATTTATTTTAGAGGTATGATTTTTTCTAGTTGTTTATTTATAACGTTGGGTGCATATTTTCCTTGCCATTTATTTCTTCATAAATCATCTCGAACAGAAAGTCAGCAGGAGGACCAACTCGGTTGCTAGGAGCAACCAGTACGTGTTACGTCACACCAGCTGCGTCCTGTGCTGCCTTCAGGGCCGTGGTACTTTACACATTTTTAATTCAACACATTTCTTAAACATTATTTTGGAGGCTGGATGTGGATTTCAGGCAGAAAATAACCTTTGCATACTGTTTTATATTAGCCATGATAAAGTCTTTCCAGCTGTATTTAGAAGTATTTATTTATACTCCAATGTAGTCCTGATAATAATAATATCAATAATAATTAATCTCAACCTATTCTACCTTTTCTTATTTTATCTTTATATAATGAATGAATAAAAAAGTTGTTTTACTCTAGATTTCCCTAACCTCTATTTGCTGCAATTCTTGATATCAAACCCTTGTCTTGCTTTCATGGACTAAACTTAAATATTTTATGCTCAAACCTTATTGTTTTCTGTCCTATTTATTTTGAACTTAATTGTTTTTACTTTTATCCCCTATTTATTTTTTGTTTCATTTATTTACCTTTTTTTTTCTTTCTATTTATTAATTTCGTATTTTTACATAACTTATTTTATCCCTGTTGGTACCTTACTAATTTATCTAGTTGATTATTGTTGTTTGTGATTAATAGTACCACTTTTCACATTTTTAGTTTTTGGATTTCATAATTTACGCTTTAATAGCTCATGTTCTGTGACTGGACTAACAATAAAATGTTGTTAAAAAGAATGCAGCGTAAATAAAGGGCTATAAATAGATGACTTATATTCAAATAAAAATGTCCGGAAACGTCTCCCTGCAGTGCGACAAAGTACCACTAGGTGTAGACGTCCCCCAGTCTGAGAAAGACAAGCGCGTTCCAGTAGTGTGACAGAGGAGCGTCAAATGTTCGAGCGGCCTTGAACGCAGCACGTGTTGCAGCAGGCAGTCAGTGGTACCCGCGCGGCACAGCGCCGCATCACGCCGACAAGAGGTGCGACAGAAGCAGCAGAAAAACGCCACAATTGTCCGCTTTCCTCACAGTGACCACCCGCCACCGACGGAGACACGATGCTCTGGATCATGTAGGACTAGACTGACTGTTTTTAAGCCACAGTTTTCGTATTTTCTTTTCTTTTTTTGGCACTTATCCTCGGATAGCCCGCTCACTGTGACGCCAGCTCTCCGCTCCCGCAGCCTGAACTTTTGGGGGAAAGTAAGCCGCCGTCGACACGAACAGGGAGATTCTGGCCAATTCTGTCCGGACCAAGGTTTCGTCATGAGGTAAGACTCTTCTAGTCTCCATAAATGCCAGTTTACACTCCAGTAAGAGTCTGTTTGAACGTGATGAAAGTGAGGATTAAAAAAAAAAAACGCCGCATACAGAAGTCAGAGCTCGAGACAGCGGAGATATTAGATATGTCACGCGCACGGTGAGCTCTGACAGCGGTGTGTGAGTGTTCGTGCGCGCAAGAGCATGTCAGTGATATAAAGGGTGAAAAATGAGGCTTCACAGCTGCGTCAGGACGTTTGAGGACCTTTCATTCATTATGTGATGCGTTTGAGGACGTTACCCTCAGTGTGTGATGTATTTGAGCTTGTAACAGTCCCAAGTTTCCTATAATAGAGGATTTCACATTCAATGTGTGATGCGTTTGAGGCACTTACACTACTTGTTTGATTCGTTTGAGGACATTACACTACTTGTGTGATGCGTTTGAGGACTTTACACTACTTGTTTGATTCGTTTGTGAGCAATATCCATACATTGTGTTAAATGACCTGATACTAACATGGTGGTTCAACAGACACCATATTCTGGCAGCATTCCTGAGGAATCTTGGCCCACTCCTCCAGCTCTATAATATTCCCATGTTTACTTGCTGCAACCACCTCCAAATCACCTCCAGATTCATTCAGGAGCCTCTAACATCTGCTCCAAATGTCCCAGGCCTTCTTCTGGAACCAAACATTGGTAGACCTTGGTGAGATCTTTCTTCTAGGATGGAATCCACTGTACCTTTGACATGCTGCAGGCTTCCAGTGCCTGAGGAAGCGAAGCATCTGATCCACAGAACCTCAAAGTTCCATTTTCGGTGGATGTCTCCTCATAACAGCACCTCCCAAAACTTCTGGGTCTGATCTAGATGGTTCTGAGCTACTGTTGCAACTTTTCTTAGGATTTTGGGCCTCCAGTGGAGGATGTGGTGGAGCTCAGGCATGGACTCTCATGTCTTTTCCGGGGCTAGAATGACCCCAGGCGGTGGACTTGCAAACAGGAGGAACTACAGGGATTTATGGCGACTAACATGCTCTGTGATCTGAACATCTTCTTGTTATATGCTTTCAATGGTTCAGAAAGAAGCATTTGTTTGGGACACCCTGCCTGAAAGCTGGTGGAGACATTATGTGGAGCTGTCTTTGGAGTTTCCTTCCCCTCAGGAGGCCAGCGCTTTGACTTGATTCTGGTCGACACGTCAAACGCTGTGCAGCAGTTTTTGTAGGATATTTCCATCTGCATGGCGCTGTGAGTGATGTGCAGCTCCAGCGGCTTCTACTGTGACCTTGTTTTGTTTTCACCCGTGATCTAAGTGTGTGTGTGTCAAGAATGCAGCGTGGATGGGGCCTGCTAACTATAAGAAAGCCCCTAATTGAATCCAGCTGCTTGAGTCTCTCTGCGGGCCAAACTGTGGTTAAAAAGTTTTCTGGTCGTTTCATGTCCCAGAATGGAAACCACTATCTTTTCATTTCTCCTCCTCAGTCTTTGTCACTTTTAACCTCTCATGAGTTTGAAAACATCTCTGCTCGGACTTGAGCAGTGTTGGGACTCACTCTTTGTTGAGCACACTATTAACATGAGTGTTGCCCTGCTGTTATTCAAAGTGTGAAATGTGTGTCAGAGGATGGGGGGCCTAGGGGTATTGATAAGTGTGTGGGGTTGTAACAGGTGGGTGTGAGTGGCGGTCCCAGCTGCTCATAGCAGCATTGTGCAGCTGTGTTAGCCATAAGGTTGAAGCTGCAATGAACACCACGTTTTCGGCCCCCTGGTTATCCAACATACACTACTGGGGTTCATTCCAGACATCAGGCTTAACTAAGTCTGAGTTTGAGATGGACAACTCTGGGTTTTTTTGTTTCTGGAACTCCTTATCTGAGTTCAGTCAGCTCCGATTTTGTCAACTCTGGGTTGAACTCATCACAAGCCATCATCAGTGGAGCTCTGACGCTCCCAGGGAAAGTGATGGCCTTGATTAGTTTGAAGTTTTCGCAGAGTGCGACATGTCTTTGATGTCTTTGCAACATTGTATCTGATTCAGTTTAATGTCCGTTTTTGGTGTGATACTTTCATGTCTTTGCAACATGTGGCTTTGACAGCTTTGTGATATTTTACTTTAACATCCATGTCGTCATATTTGACTTAGTTGTCTTTGCGACATGTTAGCAAAGACATCAAAACGCTAGAGTCGCCATATTTTTAATGCACTCATGAGCAGATATTCAGAAAAAGAAAGATGAACACGGCTTAGTAGTAGCGAAAAGTAGTGAAAGTGGTGGTATAAAATCACAGCCGGAGTGGATTTATCTTGGTTTTATCACTTTATTTAAATATTCTAGTTGGAAAGAATGTGGGATGATATTAAGCAGAAATGTGCGCATTAAGCGCACGTGAAAACAAGTTTATGAAGGGTATATCCCTAATCCCCTGCATTGTACAAGTAATAATAATAATAATAATAATACATTTCATTTATAATGCACTTTACATTTGGATCAAATCTCAAAGTGCTAGTACCTCCCTTTGAACTCTTCAAATTAAATGTGAAACTATGTCTGAAAAACAGTGTTTTTTGGACAAAAGCTTCTCCTAGTGAGTGAAATTTGATAAATACAAGATGGCTCTTTTACCAGAACTTCCCCCAAATCAATCCAGTTCTTCCTCACGCTACAATCTTTATGGATATAAAATTTGAAAATGACCCATTAAATTCTTTGTTTTTGAGTTATTTCGTTAACATGAGGCAATGATGAAGATTCTGTTATATCCCAGACTTTTCTGTAATATAATAAATGGAAATACAGAGTAGATTCTTGGTCGACTCTCAACTCACTGGAGGAATCTTATATTTCATCTGGCCTGGAAATGCCTCGGGATCCTCCATGATGAGGGGGAGCAACAGACATCTGGAATGCTATGCTTGGCCCACCACGACCCCTGACCCTACGGAAGAGGAGGGATACTGATGGATTTCAGATAGTTTGATGATTATACCTCGCTTTAGTTTGGATGGTATTAAAAATCATTCAGTGGCTTTAAAACCTAACAGATTACTGATGTTCAGCAAAGACATTAAAAATATTATGTCACCTCCAACCAATCAGACATACAGAGTTCCTTACAAAATGCAATTCGAAGGTCTGATTGCAAGTAAACAAAACAATAAAATAGTGCTTGGAGAAGCAAAGCTTTCTCGATTTGGGTTAACGGCATGCTTTGCAGTCGTTTTTAATATATGTGAGAACTGTGAAAGACGGTCACCTGTTTTCTTTCAGTTCTTTTACCTAATTTAGCCATATATGTTGTACAATGTGTGGCTGTATGTGATAATAAAGAGTATACATTTTAATAACACGCTTGCATACATACAAAAATCTACATCTCATCCTGAGACACCTCACTTAATAAAGTCAAGCGGCCGTTGGTGGTGGATAAAGTTTGTTTAAAACATCAGAATACCATTGTTAGAACAAGTGGAGAAGGAATTTAAGGAGATTGAGACAAGTATACATTCCTATGAATTAAAAGTCAGATGATTCATTATTCAAATGAGGTTGTTGATCATGCTTTGCAGATGGTTGAGGACCGATGTTGAATCACTAATGCCTCAGGAGCAGAGTGTAGTTCTATGGAAAATGCTCTTGTGTATTTTATGACCGGTAGGCATCACCTTCATATTTTGAAAAATGTTATAGCTTACATCTACACAAAACCTCTGGTATGTTGGCCGAAGCACAATCTCTGGTGTTTGACATCATGGTGCTGGCACCTACCTTAAAGGTTGACTTATGTGTTGGCATCCTCCTTAAAATGACTCGGGTCATGCGTAAGTGAGCTGGACTTCAGTTTTACAACGAGGCCCTGCTTCATGTTTAACACAATTATAAAAAGTAACATGAAAAATTGTTTCTTTGACAGTAAAGAACTCAAACCAAACGAGCGAAAACATGAAAATCCTACCAAAGCTGAAACGTGGTGCTCTGCGTGAATGGCATCCCATAGTGTAGACGTAATGGCAGCAGTACAGAACCGTTGAGCTATAGGCCGGGTACTAACAAAAAAAGCCAGTTCCGTAAACAAACTGCCTTGACCCAACAAATATTTAAGTTTGTGTGGTTGTTGGTTTGATGCTGCCTAATAAGGCCAAAGGAAGCTGCTGTGGCTCATTCCTGACCCATGAGAGTGAGGACCTGTTTATATTTATCTGTGGTCGGTTTGTTGGACCACTCTGTGTCAGGTGGCACATAGCGCTGATGTCAGCTTATCTTGGGTCGCCTGATAAGCAGGTTGACGGGTCTGTGAAGTGTCACGGTAATGAGCAATGACAAGTGCTAAAAGGCCTTGTTTCACACCACAGGTGACTGACAGGCACCGGCCGCGGGCTCTCTGCATCCAAGAACATCGGGATCTATCCAACGGTTAAGAACAGAGAAGAAACGGTTGCCAGTATTCTCAACTGAATTAGCGATTAGTGAGGTCAGTTTGAGGATAACTAGAAAGGATAATAAATTTGTCTTCACATCGATTAAAAGGACTTGAAATGCAAACACTGACTCCAGACTAGACTAGTGAAAGAGAAATGTGCGCATTGTATGAAAATACCATCCATATCCATTTACCAATGCAGTAAAATACTGGCTGCTATATTTCCCAGATTTTATTTTCCTTTAAAAATACCGAGTGAATATGTAAAAGACATTACAGTAAATTACCACACAAAACAGCAGATATACTATAGATATGTTAACCTGTTTATGAAGGACAGAGAATTACAACAAATTCTGATTTTCTTTTTAAACCTTAAAATCAACATTATTGCACAAATATACACCATATTCAAATACACAAATGTCGTGGTTACAATGGAATCGTCAATGCTGGATCCGTAAATCCTTTGTGTGAAAGAAATAATTCAAAAACAATGTTATGGATCATTATAAAAATGTTATACCTACATAGATCTTTGTGCGAGGAAGAACTGGGCTGATTATGAATACAGCTTGTATATCAGTGATTTGTAATCAATCTGGTATACATCATACATTGCTCTAATATTCCTTTTTCATGAAATCTAAGTCTTTCGCACAAAACTTCACATCTAATTTGAGGAGTTCGATCAGGGGGATTGCTTGTACAACGCAGCGGATTGGGGGCTTCTCGGGGATATACCCCTGCTGTCTGTAAAGGCAAAGTTTAATTTAATATTTTTTTTTTTTAAACTATATTTTAGAACTGCACAAATTTCACAGGCACAGTGAGTGGCTATGCATAATGAATGAGTGTATTAATTCACCTCCACTCTCTCGCCTGTGGGGAGAACCCACATAAACGCAGGGAGAACATGCAAACTCCTCACAGAAATAATTTAGGTTGGGATTTGAACCCATGACCTTCTTTCTGGGAGGTGACAATGGTAACCACCAACTCCATCCTGCTGCCAAGGTTCTAGCCAGAGCAGAGTCTCAGCATGTGTGCTCCGGCAGAAGCGGGACAGTCTGTGAAGACTAAACTGGGCCTGTTTATAATTATTAGTTTTAACGGAGAGAAATTAATTTGTTTCAAACGAGAGCGGTTCATTTTGAAATTTATTAGAAAATACATGCAGGATTCAATAACGTACATCACGACAATTACTTTGGTTCGGAAACAGTTTTTTTAGCTCACTCTCTTGCTCTCTGTCCTGTTGTGGACCCTCTAAAGGAGCGCAGGAAACTCTGGAGGTCTGGTCTGCTTATTCATCCAGGGTTTTCCAGAAGAATTGAGGTTAAGAGCACAATGGGGAAGATCTGAGTAGAAAATGGAGCATTCTGAGGCTGCCTGAGGTGGAAATGATTGTGTTTCTGCTCAATGGATCCTTCAATGGTCCTGATGGTCTTTGTGGCAGCAGAACATCATAATCATCTTCTGCCTCGGACAGGCCTTTGCTTTCTTCTACTGCAGTTGAAAAGTGAAAAGAACACAAGAATCTCCCTCTGAGTCAGATGATCCAGATTATTAACTTGGTTGAATCTCTGATTCATCAGCAACACGTGGCTCGTAAACCAGATGGAAACGCAGACAGATGAACATCAGAGCTAGGTGAAGTCCTGAATATTCTGATGGACCATCTGTCCGGATTGGGATAATTTCAGAGTAATTATACCATAGATTTATCGAAAAAGATGCATTTAACCTGTTAAATACAAATCAAAGAGTTTCCGAGCATATTCCCGGATTGTTTTGTGTTGTTTCTGTAATATAATGATTTTGGAGACTAAAATAAAATCAGCTTCGGATAGAAATATTGGTATATTTACTCTATCGTAGTAAAAGGTGTAATGATACTGACACTGAAAATGAATGATTTTCGGTCTTACCATTCCTTAGACACCAAGGTGATGCAGATACACCTCATAGTTGTGGAGCTAGTTTAATGTTTATTTATTTGTGTCATTGTGGCGAGGCTTCACTTCAGATAACCGATGGGTATACGTGTATACACACATAGATTTTAGTGCCAGGAAGAACAGGATTGATTTTGGGGATTGTTTCAGTTGTATATTTCCGACACTAGAGGTGCTTTATTTTCTATTC
Organism: Lophius piscatorius; assembly: GCA_009660295.1. NCBI lineage: Eukaryota > Metazoa > Chordata > Actinopteri > Lophiiformes > Lophiidae > Lophius > Lophius piscatorius. The sequence continues at coordinate 43,913 of VRLP01004097.1, forward strand.
TGGACATAATTTCTAAAAACTGTTTGTCCGATTTAGTCCAAAAGTTGGTGCATATGGATAGACTCCAGGATATCAATCTTGTATAGATCTTGTTACTCTAATAATTCTTATTTTACTCACTAAGGGGAGCTCTTTTATGAAAAACACATTTTTTTCCGGACATAACTTCACATTTAATTCAAGGAGTTCAATCAGGGGGATTGCTTGTACAATTCAGGGGATTGGGGGCTTGTCAGGGATATACCGTTGCTGTATGGAGATGATAGTTCTACTGTATTTTATGGTGGGTAAAGACAGAAAATAACTTCTATTATCTTTCAACAACTTTAACTCAGTCCTCTCCTGGTGCTTCTGTAGGTCACAACCTTTCAGCGGGTTCTGACCAGTAACCACAAAAGGAGCGTTTGAAGACAATCGGACCCCGTGATTCAAACCAGCAACCTCCCTGTCTCTAATCTGTAGGTGACCACCACCCATCATGTTGAGTGATTCTCGTTTTTATGACGAGGCACTCCAGCAACGCTCTCATGATTACAGAGTGGCGTAGGAAAACTGCCCTCTCTTTCTCATACATGCCATTTTACTGCAAATTATGATGTGTAATTTTAGTGGGAGGGCTGGGTACCGTTGGTTCTTGCACTGATAACCTTTCTTTTTTCTTCTTAATTTACTCTCTGCATTCAAAACCTTATACTATTAAAAGTATGTAGGTATTATCAGTAAAATGTACTTAAAGCATCAAAGTGAAATTTCTCATTGTGCAGTAAAATGGACCTCCTCAGTGTTCTACTCTGTGGTAGAACATTAATATTCCAGTCACTGTTTTTTTTTTTATTCCACTGAAATACAATATGACACTAATTGTCACTGTGATATATGATATACCAGCAACTATGTGTGTCCCTCAGTAGAGCGTCGACCTCCACCAAGGCACAACAGTCCCATTTAGTCAATAAAGCCTCATTCAAAATTAAACTCACAGGCCCTCAACCAAAATATACGGTTAGTTAATTTCTAACAGACAACCATTTAAACCATGATGTCACAAACTGTTCGAATGTTCAGGAAAGTACTTTAAGCAGCATTTTTGTTTGTAACTCATTAAATTCCTCTCTTTTGTTAATTTATGTAATCTATTCAGTATTTTTAATGCATTAAAAACATGTCCTGTGTTGCATTTAACCAGTTATAACAACACAATAGAAATGTGTTATTTGGTGTATTTTATATCTATTGTATTCAATTTTATATCCCCCATATGTTTCCCTCCAAGAGAGACAGGTCTGGGCTCTTATGGGTTAAACCTGGTTGATTTGAATTTGAAGCATAATTTTCCTGTTTTCTCATCAAGATCCATGCAGTACCTCCAGAGAAATGGAAGAACATTTTGGAAAATATCCATCATTGTTAAAGCAAGTTTGAAAAAAATAATAAAAATGAATCCTTCTCTTTGTCCTGATCAGATCCAGATTGAAACATAAAAAAATTCAGTAGGGTCTGTTTTAGTCCAAAAGCCCATCTTGACAAAAAGTTTAAATGTAAATAACAACACATTAAACACATTTAATTTTAGGCTTTCAATCAGGGGTATTGTTAATACAACGCAGGAGATTGGGGGTTTTCGGGGATATAATTCTGCTGTCGGGGAAGATGGCGAAGGACTAGTTTTTTTCACACTGACTGGATGGAAGTTATTTAATCCGAACAATTTCTTTCTCTCTGTGGCATTTACACCAAAGGTGTGAACCTCGGAGCTGGTATTTTGGGTAAAGCTTTACAAAAGATTAAAAGAAATCGTTCTTATTATAATCTGTTGCCAAGTACAGGAGCTAATTCAAACTTTAATGTGAGATTTTTCTGGGGTGCATGCTGCATTTTAATGGATCTAATGATTCCAACCATAACCACCCTCTTCCCTTTCACACGGGTTTAATCAACTATTAGTGTCATAATGGCTGATTGGCCTCGCTCCACTGATGTGAATAACGGAGGAAGACTCATGGAACATGAGATGAAGAAGATTATTTCATGCTGTGGCCCGGCTCATTGACCAGATCTCACTGTAAGGACAAGTTTTATCTTCCATGTTGAATTCATCAGCTTAGTGATGAAGTCTCAGCGGTTAGAGCGGCCTTTGAAGAAGAGGACATCCAATAATATATACTGTTGGAAGGTCATGAGTAAGTAATAAGAGACCTTGAAGGTTTTTTTCTTGTTATTTATTAATTCACTTGCTTCAGTTTATGTGGAACAAATAAACTGAATTTCTATTTTGGACAAAAACATGTGGAACATGTGGAACACCAATCTTCTCTTGCTGCAGTGTCACGTCCACCCTAGATCAGAAAAGGAAGCTGTGAAGGCAAATTAAGTCTCAAAAGCTCTTTTTACACGTAGAACAGCATCGCAGTGAAGACTCATCTCTAAGACGATTTGTTTGCTTCTACGGAGCGCTTCTGTTGGGCTGGATGGTGGAGGCGACATACAGCGATCGGGTCTTGAAGTATAACATAATCAACAAACAGTGATGTGTCTCTTGAACGCTCCATGACGCCAGGCGGAAAAGTCTAGCATGTTAAAAATGTAGGATGACAGTGTGAAAAACACAAACCTGGTGGTGAGTGGACTCCGGAGCAACAATAACCAAGAAAGGCTGGTTGAAAAGGGCAACGATCCAACTGGCTACTGAATGTTTCATGGAAGGCAGAGTAATACGAGCGTTGTCGGCAGGAACATATAATGCTCGTGTAGCAGTGATTGCCCCGCCATCACTTGACGTGAATGAATGGTTGGGGTCAAATGTTTATGACCTACGCTATGCTATTATTGCCTGATCTGAGCATGTGAATCTTGGGAGACCATTGCTGAAGACAAAAATATTGTCTAGTCTGAACTGGGCATTGGCAGACCCTTCTGACCTTTTGTGTTCCACTTGTCTAACCCTAACCCTCACCCACCTGTTAATATACTGTCTTTCTAAACAACTGGTAGTTGATTGGTGTTTTTGTTGTCTTAACATATTACCTCTAAGAATCCACATTATTAAACTTGAAAAGGTCAAAGACCAAAAGCGGTTATAGCAGTAGGTGTTTGTATCTGTGTGATTGAAAGGAAGCTTGTGTGTTTAACCTGTCAGGTTTTGGTGAGTTCCTGCCATTGACATCAGACAGTCTGCATCGTGAGAGTGGTTCGCTCTGAAAGAATTCTGTGTGCATGTGTGCGTGTTTGTATGTGTGTAGTGGACTGGGTGGACAGATGGCTGTCAGGATGAAGTGTACATTCGATGCATCTTTCAACACCAACCACCAACCCTGCCTGCTATGAATTACTGTCATATCCAGCTAATGAGCAGCAGTCATTTATATTCACTGCCAGCCTTGGCTTCTCTACAGGAAGTAGGGCTACTGTAATACACTTACCCCGGACTGGGACTGTTATCCTGTCTTAAATGTCAGGTCGCGTGTGATTTTTGGTCCGTGTCCAAAGGCTTTAGATGCATCCATAAATACTTTAATCTTGTTGTGATTAAGACTTTATATTCTTAAAATGGAAGGTTGCCAAAATTAAGTTCCTAGAAACCTCTTGTACCGGTATAAAAGTATCCTTTGTCTAATGCCGAGTCGAGAACTGGTCTGATACTTGGTCTAGAACTGGTCTCATACTTGTTCAAGTACTGGTCTGATACTTGGTCGAGAACTGGTCTGATACTTGGTCTAGTGCTGGTTTGATACTTGGTCAAGTACTTGTCTGATACTTGGTCAAGTACTGGTCTGATACTTGGTTAAGTACTGGTCTGATACTTGGTCAAGTACTTGTCTGATACTTGGTCAAGTACTGGTCTGATACTTGGTCAAGTACTGGTCTGATACTTGGTTAAGTACTGGTCTGATACTTGGTTAAGTACTGGTCTGATACTTGGTTAAGTACTGGTCTGATACTTGGTCTAGTGCTTGTCTGATTCTTGGTCAAGTACTGGTCTGATTCATGGTCAAGTACTGGTCTGAGCCATGGTCTAGTGCTGGTCTAGAGCTGATCTTATACTTGGTCTAGAGGTGGTCTTATACTTGGTCTATAGGTGGTCTTATACTTGGTCTAGATCTGATCCGATACCTGTTCTAGGACGCATCTGATACTTGCTGTAGGACTGGTCGGATTCCTGGTCGAGAAAAGGTTTGGTTTTTTGTATACAACTGGTCTGCAGACTTGGCCTAGAGCGTTGTTACGACTACTATGCTACTTCTAAATATAGGGCACTGAATCATAACTTAAGTTACACATCATTGATGTTCTGGACCTTTGCTTGAGGACGTGGACAGGTTTCAAAGTCCAAACTACCGTCAATCTATTTTTGATTTGATCCGGTCAGTTTTGATGTCAGCTTCCAACTTTGCAAGGGTAGAAAATAACCATTCTTGTCCTACCTACCTGACTACCTACATCTGGTGGTCATTATCTATATGGGACCGCATCTCTGTGTTTTTGATGATTGATTGGCTTGGGGACAATTGGTGTGTTTGACCTCTCTCTGTCGGACTAAAGGTAGGCTCATTGATCCGGATCTAGGTCTGGTCAGATTTCTAACTGAGAATCCGGACCAAACAGGGTAGATTTGAAAGTGTCACTAAATCAGAGTGATGATTCCTTGTCACAGCGGTTCCTTTGGTGGGTTGTACGGATCACTGTAGAGTTTTTGAAGGTAGTGTGGAGAACCAGGACCGAGTAGTCACTCGGTCTAGGATGTGCTCCACACTACTTACCCATAACACCACTAGAGGAGTATTGCAGGATCCGGATTGAATAGCAGATGTTGTGGACTAAACCAGAAGACAGTTCCATTCAATGGTCAGTTTATTTATCTTCTTCTTTGTGTGAAGTCCTCATCCACACCTCTATCATAGAGTGAGAGGAACATCTACAGGAGCACGAGACCACCTCTCCATGTCCCCTTGTGGGGAGGAGGGGATTTCAACTGGCAGTTTCTTACTGCAAACCTTCTGACTTTTGTGTCTTCTCCATGTATTGGACACTTTGGCTTTGCATGTTACAAGTCAGAAAACCATTTATATGATAAAATCATTAATTGTTTTAAATGATGATTGAGATTACAATCACACACACAACAGCCTGATTACCTGAGAGCTACAGATAAAACAAACAGGGGTTGAGTTTTCTTCAGTGCCAGCGGCAGCACTTCGTTTGTAGATGTTTTCATATTAATCTGCTGTGTGTCAGCGCTGCACATGTCTGTCGTTATGAATCACAGCTCCGACCAGCTGCATGCTGCTTTGCGTGATGAGCCATAACAACTCGTGAATGAGAATCTCCACTTATCCCTGCCAACATTTCGTGTGACCCCCCCACCACCCTCTTTTTAGCATCCGTCCTGTGATGTTCTGCTCATGGTATTTCAGCACCGGGCAGCATGCAGTGAAGACTGATGGGAATGATAGCAGAGCGGAAGCTTATTTATACCCTTGTTTGCCAAGCCTTGTTTCTATTGTCCAGTACAAGCTAATGTGAATGGATAATGTTATTGGCTAATGCTAATGGATTACGCCAGGGGCTAATGCTAGTAGATAATGGATTCAACGGGGCCAACAGTTGAGAAATTGTGGCCCAAAAGATTTTCAGAGATAAAGTTCCCACTACTGTCCTAAATATACAACTGACCTCTACCAAAATCAATCCAGTTCTTCCTCGCACAAAGCTCTATGTGGGTGTAAAATTTGAAAATGATCCATACAATAAATTATGAGTGGCGTTAATATGAAGGCTCTGCGGCAGATATAATATCCATAATATCTCTGATATTTTGGGGATGTAATCACCTGTAAGTTAATTTGAAGCATTTTTTAAAATTGGAATCTCTTTGTGGATTTAAAAAGCACAAGAATCAAAATTCTTGGTATTTTTGATACTTAATCATAAATCAAAATGGAAATTCTCCATTTTTGGTTCCTCCCTTTGAGTCGTCACAGTGGATCATCTTGTTCCCCATATTGATTTGACTGAGGTTCTACGTCGGATGTTCTTCCTGAACATCACAACCATTCCCATTTATCCGGTTTGGAACCGACACTAAAAGTACAAGGGCTTGTGTCCCTTATGTATCCGGGTTCATAAACCATAATGGAAACATTCTAAATAATAAACATGCAAAGAATTTCTTCAATTCTCTCAGCATAGTAGTGTCACCAGGAATGATTTAAGTGTCCCCATATATCACAATTCCAACATTCACCGCAAAGCTAAACCCTAAGTATTTTGGATCACAGGAAGGGATTAAATAATAATGGAGATGTTTGTTTTATGTGCAACAATAGCAGCTCCACTTCAGCAAAAACAAGAGCCGACAGGATAGCACCAGTGTTTGTTGGCTAAAAGTACCACCATGTGAATCATTAGTTCTCTTTCTTTTTGAATGAAGCCACATTTAGGAGTTTATTGTTATCAGGCTTCAGGGCCCCTCCTCAACCCGAACCTCCCCCCCAAATAGTTCCCTCATCATCAGCGGTCACCCTGGCAACACAACAAGACGGCCAAATTGAGTTTGTTTAACCAACTGTAGCCTCACTAGATGTTGAATGAACAGAGAAATGAGAGTCGCAGCTCCAGGCAAGACGGAGAGAAGGCAGAACTCCGGGTGAGGGAGGAAGGAAGAGAGGGAGAATCTAGGAGGAGAGTTGTGGAACAGGTCATCCAGATTGCAGTCAGGCCTCATTTAGCCTCCGTAATGAAACGACCCGTGGACAAACCTCTTCATCTTTGTTTCCCTGGACAATCGCTGTGCACTGGGAGAAAGAATCTTAAACTTATTCTCAAGATACAGATACATCAGATTGTCTCCAGGGCTGTAACTAACAATTACTTTCTTATTAATATATCAATCATAATTTTTTCATTGAACTATAGATTACTTTTGATTTTGTCCATTACTCCCTTAGTGAACTAAACAATTACAAATGACCATAAGGAAATGCCAACCGTGTTAAGGCAGCATACAAGTCGGACAAGTACACAGACTAGACAATAAAATACACAGATGTAGAAAGCTGAGATAAAATATAAGTGAAAAAAATGTATAAAGGATAATAAAAAAATAAAATAAAGCCCCAGAGTCGAAGCAAGATTATAATATAAGGATAAATCATGTTTTCTCTCTTTTAAAGTCATTGTTGCCATGTCCTATCTAAACCGGTTAAACGGGAGGTGCTGAGCCTCTTAGCAAAATGCAGATTTAGTTTAGCCTTAAATGCTGTATGGCATGCACAACAAGCAGACTTCCAAAAAAGTGTCTATCTATAAATAAATCAAAGTATTGCCAGTAAACACTGTCTGTTGATTAAAAAATGGTGTTCTCACAATCAATTGAAAATCATGTCAGACAGTTTTTCGGTCTGGCGGTGCTCCAGCATCCTGTTCTTGTTAGCTGCTCCGATGTGCCATCTTTGTTTATGTGCCACATGCTCATCTCACACAGGATCAGCTGATTTGGAACAAGATTCTCACATTCTTGTGACTTTTCACATGCAGCACAGAGTGGGAGAAAGCCAAGGACCGTCTGTGGCAGAAGATGATGAAGTCTCTCTGCTGTCACAACGCTGATAAAGAAGGTGCTGGGACTGAGGCAGAGAGCGTGGAAGGATCGATTGAGCAATCATAGAGTAGCCCTTGTGTGGCAGCTTTTATTAAGCTGGCAAGATGAAGACTCTTTCTTCCCACCAAAGTATGAGTGAAAGACAAAAATATGTCCTTAAAGGTTTAATCACAGTCTTGTCAGGGTTCTGCTCATTATAGGGAAGCCCAGGCATGAGTCCCACTGCAGCAGAGAACTTCAACATAAACAATGGAGTTTTATAAAGAGAGAATTACAATCATTGTTGCACACACACACACACATGCACACACATACACACACAGGCCAACATCCAGTGATGGTTTTTGGAAATTGTAGGAGATGTTTTTCGTTACTTATTGTCAAATGGAGGAACATTTCATGACCTTGCAGCAGCCTGAGAACCACAAAGAGTGTATTCAGTATTCTACTCTGATAGTTGACGTGTTTATTCTATTTTTGTATCCCACAGTAGTCGGGGATATTACGGAATCGCCATCCCCTCTGCTGCCGCGTTCCAAAGATCCTATGTGTTAACGCGATAACTGAGAATATTTCATGGATCGTTTTGAAATCATAGACCTTAGTGCAAGGAAGAACTGGATTGATCTTGGGAGAGGTCGGTTCTATATTTCTCGGCCAAAATCGGTATCGTCCGGTCAGACATTATAAAAATCGTTGATCAGAATTCATTCACTCTTTCATCGGCCCTTAAAGAAGGTTATCAGTTCATAGTCTCATCTTTGAGGGGAACAAAATCAACTCCAGAAGAAATTTATTTAAAAATTGCCTAAAGACAAACAAAACAGTTCTTCTTGTAAAATTAAGCGTCCATGTCATCATAAACACTTTACAAATAAACAAAGATTAGAAATGCTGCTTAAACAAGTTTAGTGACAAAGTGAATTTGGCTGTTTGAAGAGATTTAATTCAAATGCTCAGCTGTAACACACACACACACACACACACACACACACACACTTTCTTCAGACGCTCCTGATCACAACAAAACCCATATTAAACTTTCAGGACTTCTCTCTACGTTCAGGGCCCACAGTCACACAGCTGCTCCTCTGAAGCAGCCTGCCCGTCACCTGCCGACACTTGAGAGCACACACACACACACACACACACACACACACATACACACACACTCCAACAGTTGTGGCTTGACTAGGGTTCTGTTCTTAAAGCCGTTGACATCTATCTCTGGTGTGTTTCAGGAGTTACTCTACTTTATTACATTTATTATTTAAACCAAGGAAGTCAAACTCAATAACCGAACAGTGAGAGTTAAAAGTTCCAAACTGATTCAGTACTTATTAAAAAACTTAAGACTTAAATCAGGCTGGTTCTAATAAGAGGTATTATGATAAATTATTCATACAGTAATATGAACTTATCTGCTCCCAAGACATCCTGTATAATTCAGAAAAAAACCTAAAGTACAGAAAATTATTTTTCTCACACCAGGGGAGCTTTATCTCCTAAAGTTTTTGCGCCATGATTTCTTAATTTGTTTCATATTAATCAATTTTTTGTGAATTTGAGTTGACTGGAGGATATCTATCTTCTATATAACATTATTTACTCTAATAATTTGGATTTTACTCATCTGGAGGAGCTCTTTTATGAAAAGTACTTTGGACCTGACTTAGTATTTAATTTGAGGAGATCAATCAGGGATTGCTTGTATAATGCAGGGGACTGGGGACTTTTTGGGGCTATATCCCCTACCTGTCGTAGAATATCTAAGACTTTTGTGGTGTGACATTATTTCATCAATAGGGGCATCCGGTGTAAAAACCTATACAATATGAATACCTGGAATATGAAACCGATTTTCCAAACAGGATCGTTTCTTGCTCTGGTTCAGAAATGCTGCTGTCAGCAGATGATCTCCCGCGGCAACCCTGATTGGGAACAGCGGAAAGAGGAAAAAGGAGAATTTGTGACATTACATTGACAAAAAATGTAATGTGATTACATTTTGAAGCTGTACATAAGTTTAGTGGCTGCACTGTTTGTCAGCGCTGTGTTCACATGCTCCTCCTCTCTCACGGTGGTCAGTGTCTCCTGGGTTCCCGAGCTGAAGGAGGTCAGATGGTAATCTCCACATTGGACATTAGTCAGATTACATAAGATTACTGCTCTCCCCCCCCCCCCCCCCCCCCCCCCCCCCCCCCCC
>VRLP01004098.1:0-53691 GCA_009660295.1 Lophius piscatorius
AAGCTCAGCACCATGGGTGATCGGGCCTTCTGTTCTGCTGCCCCTCGTCTGTGGAATGCCCTCCCTGACCATCTGAGGGCTCCACAGACGACTGACACATTTACAAAAGGACTTAAAACTTTCCTTTTTAGCAGAACCTATAACCTTAATTAACATTGTTGGTTTTTGGTCAGGCTTTTATATAGTTATTACTTTATTTTTTATTGATGCTTTTATCTGCTTTTACTTTGTAGCACTTTGAGATTTGATCCAAATGTAAAGTGCATTATAAATTAAATGTATTATTATTATTATTATTATTAATGGTGATCTTTTGTCTACCAAGGGCCCGACCGATCCGGATTGGAAATCAGTTGCATGTTCCTCATAATGATTAGGCATAGGTTTTTACGCCGGATGACCTTCCTACCGGCACGAGAAGTTCGCTGGCTTTTTGACTCCTTCGTGGCTCAGTTACATATCTTTGAAAACTACTAGGCATAATTCAATGAAAATTCTGCCTAGTCATCCCTGCTATGGGATTATTTGCATCCCATAATTGGTGTCTTAAATTTAGCTTACTTTAACTTTTATAGGCATTTTGGAACTTAGAATCTATGAATGAGTTTATGGTCTATCTACATCAGCAGAGTGTTTCATTTTATACCCCTGTCGACATTAATGTGAGGAAGGACAGGATGGATTTTGGGAAAGGTCGGTTGAATGTTTCCAACACTAGGGGGGGGGGGTGTCTTTATCTCGAACCGTTTTTGGCCTTAATTTCTCAATCATTGGTCCGAATTGGATGAAAAATGAATCGACTCAAGGAGATTTATGTTTTTAAAAGCATAATTACCTGAAATACTGTATAATAACAATAACTTTACATTTACTTGCACTTTTCGGGATACACCCCTGCTGTCGGGGACGACAAAAAAAGGTCTTCTTGTCATTTTGACTTGTTTCCTCACATTGAGACAAAAACCCATTCAAAGAGTGAATTCTCAAAAGCCTCGGCGATCTCTGCCTTTGAACTTTTTTCCCATCTTACCAGAATCCTTCCATGAATAAAACAGCTGGACACAGGCTGAAATCTCCCTCAGCTCCAGCTATTAATTCCATCATTAGGGGCCAAGCCATTGTTTTGGGTTGTTTTGTTTTTTTTCCAGCGGGAAGTCAATGTTTCCGACTTTGTCATCCTTGGAAGGCAGCCTATCACCAAGTCTTAACCCGGCTTTCTTTTTTTGTCCTGCCCCGACATGTCAGAGATGGTTCGTATGGGTACGTGCAGAGGCTTTTAACCCTGTGAGAGCCGGCATGAAGATGGAAGGATAATGACAGACAGTGTGTAATCTTTACATTTCTGAGATCACTGACTGAACATGCACGGACCGGCTGGATGGATGTATAGGTGTTAGAAGTGTTAGAAGGTGGTGCAGGTTGTTTCTGCACATCTTCAGCCTGTAGGCGGTGAGGTGCCAGCTGGAGAACAGTGTACTTGGAATATGGAGGTGCTTATTGGGCACATGCAGGCTGTTATTACCTGTACTGAAAAGTGTTGGTTGGGTTTCACTCATTCTTTCATTAACAGACCTGTGGATAATTCCAGGTGAGATCCTCCACAGTCTGGTGGGAAAACACAAGAATGTAACATCTTAGAAATCTTAATTTTTTAGACACTGTAAATTTAACATAAAATGACAAATTGTTTGGTTCAACATGATTTTAAACAGTCAGTAAAACTCAGACTTCCATTATTTCGTGATGAAACTTTGTATTTCATGGAAGATAGTCCATTTTAACCTTTGGTAAAGCGAGCTTTTAGAAAACTACCTGACCATTTTTAAACTTTTTTTGTTGTTGTATCAAGTTAAATAATTCCATTTAGTAAGTCCTCACAACCTTTAATATATCACACACAAAGAAAATCCTACTAATTGAAAAGGAATTTCTCTATAGCCATGCCTAAAATCTCCTACTTGGTGGCCACTTTGACCTGCGGTGTCCCTCAGGGCTCCATCCTTGCCCCCTTACTCTTTTGCATATGCATGCTGCCACTGGATCGTCATGCTTCCACTTAACATTTCTGCATAAGAAATAGTTACTCAATATGAGCCCCAACAAACAGTTGAGTGGGACATGAAAGGGTTAAAGAAGCTTGCATGAGGCTAACAGGTCAGTTAGCCGGGGGGGGGCAAAACGTGACATTTGCAGCTTAAGATGTTAGATAACCCCATACTTAGCCTGGGGCAGTACAACCTCACTTCAGACCAAGCTTATCTCTCTTAAATGTTTGTTAAGTTTATCTAAGCCAGGAGAAGTTGATGAATTCCTTAATTACTAGAAAGATACTAGAGTGCAGACCCCAACTACAACCGAACGATCCCGCACTTCTCGTCGTCTGTTTAGCTTCCCAGATCCATCAACTACCTCTTTACAAAACTTCTTTGATATACCTTTTGTGGTTTTTGCATAGCTATATACAATGTTTAGAATTTTTTTTTTTAAAGAAAGTGCACTAATTGCTACTGTAAAATTTACTGTAAAATACCAGCCGCCAGAAATTAGCTGTAAAAAATAAAGTTAACATGTACAAGACATTAAGATAAATTACAATAAAAAACAGATATAATGTCAACCTGTTCATAGTTACAATGTTTATTACATAATTAACAGTAAATTGCAAGGAATTCTGAATTTTTTACAACCGAGAAATCAGCTTTATTTTGCAGATACATACCATATTTTTAGCATTTTATTTCAGCAGAAATTATGATAAGCTCTTGCTAAATGGTTAAATTTGGTTATTTAAGCAAAATATATCATTTAGACAGAATAATACTTTTTACGGTAATGAATTCCTTGTAACACTATAGTATTCTCGAGTTAATTTTACCCAAACTTTGGAACTTCACGATAATATTTGGTGTTTTCCACATATCCTGACCATAAATAATAATATTATTTACCTTACTGTTTCTTAATTAAAAATATCTCACTGAAACTACTACAGTGATATACTGTAAATACATTTTTACAGTATATTGTTCTTGTAAACAAGTTGCCATTCTATCTGTACTTTCATGGAAATGTATCATAATGCTTGAAAACATGGTCACCCCTTTTTTTTTTACGTCAAAATTCTGGTCAACCACGTCTGCCGATACTTTACAATAAATGATATATATACATATATATATATATATATATATATTTTTTTTTTACAGTTCACTGAAAGTGGTCTAAGTAAGCACAACTGTTGAGCCGGTGACGGGTACGGCACTCATACTCTGGGTCCAACGATGTCCACTCCGAGCTATGGCTAGCACGTGTTTTAAAGTATAGCTACTGTAGCACAAATTATAAAAGTGATTGAGATATTGAGGGGTCCGTCATTGGAGGGTCAAGGGATCGATTCCCGGTCCCTGAAGGCTACATGTCACATTCAGTGAGATGGGGAAACCCCACGGATGTTGAATTGGTGTAAGAGTGAGTGGTGGCCTCCTCCACCGCCTTCTATCGACTGTGGTGACTGTCCAACAGAACAAAAAGGTACTGTCGAGGTCCAATCCATTAATCACTTGCGTAGTTAGTCAGAACTAACCCACTGGTTGACACCAGCTATTTTAAATTCTTTGTACTTTTTTGAGAAGCACCTTTTACGCACTACTTAGTGTTTGGGTTTCTCTAAAACTCTTTCCTTAACGCCGTAACTGGACGCCACTCTGAGCGTCTCAGTTGTGTCGGAGGATAAATAACTCCTCTGTGATTCAACCAGACGCTGGATCATTTTCAGTCCTTCAAAATTCAGCGAGACACCGTTTAAAGAGGCGTCTTGTTTGAAACTGTGAAACCTTAAACTGCCAGAAAATGTTCACACTGAAATCCAAGAGGAGCTGTTCATGTCCTCCGTCAGGAATCCTTGTGAGGAATTCCGTGCTGGAATTCTGGAGTGAAGAGTAGACAGACATTTCCAAACCCCTGCAGAGACCTGAAGCCACGGCGTAAACGCCCTCCAGGCAGCAATAGAAAGTAATTTCCTTCGGCGGGGTTATATTTCTCCATGTGTAAAATGAACAAGCATTTTTTGAATTTTCCCAATAGACGCCTCCCTCGCCACAGGACGCTCTCAGTTTTCAGTTTGAACACAGTCGAGCCACAACATCGGATCAGTCATCTCAGTAAATGTCGAGAACAATCTAGGTCTATGAGGAACTGGTTCTAAAGGTCATCGAGATTTTGTAAGTATAAAAGTCAAAAAACCATACAGAGCAAAGTTCCAGTTGATCCCCCCATCCTCCAGCCAGCACTGGAGAAAAAGACATCAAAGTCACTACTGATGACAAAGATACCAAAGACAGAGATGATGGCAAAGACATCATAACTTGCACTGATAGGAAAGACATAAAAGCCAGAACTGATGGCAAAGACATCAAAGTCTGAACCGATGACCATGAAATGAAAGCCAGATGCAATGACAGGAGATCAAAGCCAACAATGATGGCAAATACATCAAAGTCAGTATTACTGGCAAAGACATCAAAGTATGTGCTGGGGGCACAGGCATCAAAGCCAGAGCTCACAACAAGGGATGTATTAAGACATACTATGAGCAGGTGTCATCACCGGTGACGCTGATCCATGTTAGCCTGATAACTCAAAAGTAATTTCATGGATAATTTTCAAATGCTACACCCACCTGGGCCGTGGTGCGAGGAAGAACTGGAGTGAATTTGTGAAAGGTTAATTGTATATTCCCACCGCCAGGGGGAGCTTTATCTCAATTTCTGAACCGTTGGTCCGATTTAGTCCAAATTTGGTGAATATGAGTCAACAAATTATAATAATAATAATAATAAATAATAATAAGTGCATAATTTAGCGCTTTGAGATTTGATCCAAATGTAAAATCTGTTATAAATTAAATGTATTATTATTATTATTTGACTCAAGGAGGTCTGTCTTGTAAGTATTTTATATTTATTGTCATTTGTCATATTTACGTGAAAACAATCTTGACAAACATGTCCCAGGAGGAGCTTTTTAACAAAAACACCGTTTTAATTTGTCATGTTGATCCATGTGGGTTGAATCTAAAACGAATGGGATGTGAAGCTGAAAGAGAAGAAGTCCGACCAATCTGGGGGATTTTTTGAGCAACAATTTGAGACTTTCCATCTCTGGAGAGATTGAAAGGGCGGCATGGATGAATTCATGTTGAGGGAAGATTAGGAAAGCGAGATGGTGAGACTGACTTGGAATGCAAGGAATGACCTTGGTTCTCTGGGAGTTATCCAAGCCCGACACACTCACACACAAACACACGCAGCAGTTGCCAGCCGACCTGATACACCGATACACTGTACGAGAAGCAAATCGACTTATCGCGTCTTTCTTCTCCTGGGTGTGGGTGTGTGTGATCACAGCAGCTGCTCCTCAGCCTGGCACCACTGGATGTGTGTGCGCAGACAGATTACACACTGACTAACCGATAATAACAGGACCAGTCCAGACAAAATGAAAGAGTGTTTCACAAAAACTCTGACGGATCCGGCAGATAAGCGAAAAACTAACTAGAGATGAGAATAATCAGTCGCTTAGCTCGTCACCCATGAGGACGTGCAGCCTTTTCCAGATTCCATCTCAAGCAGATCATCAAAGTATGAAGATATGACCCATAATGTCACGCTTTATCAACATAATCACTGGAATCTACGGAATGATCCTTTAAAGATCTCCATATACTGACAGATGCAGCTGCAGCTCATTCTCCGACTCCACTTCCTCAGTCCTGTCTTTTATCAACCTGACTCGCCTTCTTTTTCTCTCTCTCTCTCTTACTCTCCACCTCTACACACACCAGAACATCTGTCGGCGCCGTGTGATGTCACAGCGGGTCAGCGGTGTCACTGTATCAGCGTGTGAGCCGGGAGCTAATGAGCCTTTTATCCAAGAAGTTTCAGCTCTGGATCCACTCCAGTTCCATTCAGTGTTACTTGATTGAGGAAAATGTGTGAATTTTATATTTACTGGGTTTACCTTTTTAAACAAGGTGGATTTTGATATTTTCACTCATCGTTGTTTGTGGTTTGTCTGCAGGATTATGCAGAAACTACTGAAGGGATTTTAATGATACCAGGGAGGGAGGGTGCGCCTCGTGCCAGAATACACTGAATTGTATTTTAGTGCTCACCCACAAATATTTTCTTTTATCTCTAAGGGAATAATTCATTTTTATTTTATTTCATTTCCTTATTTCCAGGAGTATTTATAATATTCTTGACTCTGATAGAAAATGTCTTAAACTAGATTTCAGATCCATGTTTGGAACTCTAAAGATGTACGAATTACTCTTATTATTAGATTAACGTCAGCTATTATAATACCGTCAGAATAAGCTCGCTCTTTGATTCCATCTAGATGAGTCCAATCGTCCCTCTGGGACCGCCTCACGATTGAGCCAAAGAACATCTGATGAGATTTTGATGGTGATCCAGAAGTGAAATTCCAGCGGTTTGGATCTTATCTTCATGTGGAATCGCTGGGAAACTGAGAAATGTTTTAGAGTCCCAATGGTCCATCCAGTCAGTTTATTTTTATACGATGCGTTCGGGTGACGTAGTAAATCTGTGCTTTGAATCAGTACTAGTTCATGAAGGCTATGGACAGCTAACTATTTTTGATATTTCACTAGAGATTTTACTGCCTTGTTCACTAACCCATGGCCAAATATTAAATACGTTCTGTTTACTGTCATAGAAGAAGAAAAAACAGCAAATATTTCCATTTAAGAAGTTAAAAATGATCAAATTTGCGACATTTTTTGATGAAAGAGCCATATAGTTTTTGTAGATTAACTCAACACGATCCAGTCATGATGAAAGTTTTGACTCTGACATCAGCTGACGTTCAAAGTTGAGTGGTCCGCTCTCTTATCGCTCTCCATCATCCCTCCATCCTTCCCTCTGCCCTTTTGTTTTGTGTCTCCCGTCTTATCGCCATGGTTACCTGAGGCACCAGGAGCCGCCAAGGAATGTGTACAATTATTAAACCAGTCACGGGCCAGACACACACGCACACAATCACACACACCTACATTCCTTAGATTTATACACACATATGATTTATATCTGTATCTTCAACATGGTTTCATGTTTAAAATTTGAATTCTATCTTTTCCTCATGTTTGCTTCATGATTTTCACGCAGCAGCGAGCAAAAAGTATGTGTCCCAGCAGGTCATTTATAGCAGGTGCTCTACGGCCCGGCGCCGCTGCGAATAACATAAGATATTCAACTAGAGCTGTTCTACTTTCTGAGGAAAAAAAGTCATAGATCCATCCATGGTTCGTTCTTTGACCGCTCCTCTTCCATGACGTCATCCAGAAATCTTGCAGTGTTGATGTCAATCACTCAATCAAATATCTTGAATCTCCTAAAACTCCTGTTTCTACGCCCGGTTCCAGAGTAAACGGTCAAATAGTTTGAGCATTGAAGATAAACATTGTCAGGAAATAAAGCGGAGTTTGGTTTAGGTTTAGGTTTTCCACCGGCTGGAGGCATCACAGCTTACGTCTTGGATACAACTCGGCTTTCCCATCAACGCTAGCTCTGAGACCAATAACAACAATGGTGGCAGGACTGCTTTTGCACATTCAAACACCCGTTTTGACCGCTATGGACGGCAATAACGTCAGAGAAGAAAGGTAACTACCTACCATGTTTCAGCTCTCATCAACACCGAGCTAAAGCTAACGTTAGCCTATGTTAGCTTCAGCCTGCATACGAAGATTTGCTTTGACGTCACTGGAAATTGTTTCTAGACTAGCAAATATTTGCGTTTTCTTAAGCACCCGATTTTTGGGGTCAGGGCCGTTTCCTCAGCGGTGGAAAACTTAAGAACCAGCTCCAAAAGAGCCCAGCAGTCGCACCATGAGTCAGCAGCCAGTCTTCCACCTGAGCCACAGCAGATGGGTTTGGGTTCAACAAGGGGGATGTGTATCCAGAGATTTGTTTACTGGTAAAGACAGTAACACTACTATTAATAATATTCTTTATTTAACTGGATTAAATCCTCGTTAAGATTGAAATCTGTTTGGTTTTTTTCAAGAGTGTTCTGGCAGAGATCCAACAAGCAACCGATTTCTCTGAACAATCCACTTGGCTTTGGAGTGGAACTGTATAAAAATACCATATGACTACTTTACTTTAAATTTAAACCTTAAACTTTATCAACATCCATCCAACTGGACTGAGATGCTGCCCACAATCTTGAACAGACAAAAAAAAACCCAGACTGAACGAATCTCTCCTTCCATCCATCCTCCTCCTCCTCTTCGTCACCCTGGACTTGTTCTGCCACCAAAAGTGGTGGCAGGTCTTCATGTACGTATGTGAGGTCACGTGATGAAGTAACGCGTTTGTCTCTCGATGACTGTCTACGTTACTTTCAGTACCAGACACAGTGGCTCCGTCTTTTCAGTCCGGGCTGAGTTGTGAAGACGGAAACTACCTCAAGTCATAACTTTAATTAGGAGTCTTTTGTTTCTGTTTCCCTTCCCCCACATTTCGTTTAGTATCGCATTTTTTCTCTTGTGAGTCCCCACTTCTTTGACCTGTTGCTGGCGGTCTGTTGCCACGGTAACATCAGTCTGATTGATGGGATCGACAGGCAATTCAGGGAGGCTGACCTGGGAGGCGGCCACTAATCCATAAATCCTGCGGAGGTGTGTGTGTTGGAGAAAAAAGCGTCAGCAAAAGGCTTTGTTGGCTGTGTGTGTGTGTGTGTGTGTGTGTGTGTGTGTGTGTGTTTGTGGGTGTGTGTGTGTGTGTGTGGGAGACTGTCTCCCACCGAGGGCTGGAGACGGACTGATGGAGTGCTGGGATTTAATTTTGCTTGTGGTTGTTGTTTCGGACTCATCTTAAAGTTGGGTCTAATTTGGATTAAAATGATTCTGAATCCCTGTTTGTTTGTTTAAATAGTTAAAAAAAAAAAAAAAGAAAAGGCCAAATGCTTTGATAGCGAATATATCTTTATTTATTGAAGCGTTAGTTGAACTCAGTAACCATAGTTACTTGCAGTGGAACATTTAAATCTGCTAGATCTGGATTTTTACCTGCATGCGTACCATATTACTAAAATTCATAAAAACCAGCCCCCAATGTGTGTCAGAATTTTCTTCGTTAAGTTAACTTTATTAATATATTGGTGGGGAAAAAAACAATATGAAGTAATAATAAAAGAAGACAAAAATCTGGATCTGCAGCAAAAGTTTATTCAATCCATTTTGGCCCGCTGTGAGTATTTATTATTCACTAGTATTTACTAAATATGTATCATAAAAACACAGACGCTAACTGCTAGCAGCTTGTTTTACATCTTATAGGTGTGACCTCCCACATAATCCATCATCAAAATGTCTCAATCCTGTTCTGCCATTCCATCTTGAATTTCCTCTTTGTCCGTTCCATATCTGTTACTACCTTCTATGTAACAACTGGGACCCCCCCCCAACCACTTCTCCAAAGTGCTTTTACAGAAAGGAGGGGTGTAATAATGACGCCTCAGGCCTGTCAAGAAAAGGCAATGTGAAAGGGGCGAGAAAGTGTCTGGTCATTAGTCAGAAAGACGGACATTAGAGACGCTACAAGGACGCAAGAGGTCGCGTAACTTCGCATGAACTCGCCACGAAAGGTCATAAACTTGCATCTGTCATCACTCTCCGCAAAATAAATCTAGATACTCCTTGAAAGTTGAATTAGAATTTTCTCCTTTGACTACTGGTGACGACCTTCCCAACCAGGAACTAAAAGTTTAGTCTTCTACTTCCCGTCTCTTCGTGTCCAACCTTGGACTTCTTGAGAAATGACTTCTTCCCTAGAAGTATCCCGTCTAACAGACGTTGTCATCAGAGCATATCAGCTGATTCCTCAGCATGTTCAGTCGTGTGTTTTCACTTTTTGGTTCAAAGGATCCTCTCTGAACTTCAGCACGCTCCCTGAACGGGTCAAACGTTAACCCTGGACTCAAAGGAATGCTTCTGGATTTTTCCTTCAATATCTTCGACCCCTGAGGGATGCGTCAAGGCCTTGCTCTCGGTTTCCTGTCCTTTAGATCTCTTTCTCGCACACATATCAGCGTACATCTTAAGATTTCATTCCTGGACAATCTTCTGTCAATATGAAAGACTATCTCTTTGTCCACTGTAGATGTTATTCTCTGTGTCTCAGAGCTTGGAAGTACTCTAATTACTCTTTGACAGCAATGTAATATTGGCAGAGATTCCGGTTGTCCGTTTCTTTGGGGGTTTGAAGTTTGGGACAGTTGGAGATGGATGGATGAACTCTTCTGTCAACAGATGGAAGACGGCATGTCCCTGTCCTCCTCAATCCCTCCATCCTTCCTCCCCGTCATTCATCACACTGACGGAGGAGTGCGGGTTCATACAGGTCGTTGTGTGTGTGTTGTCATCAGCTCTGACTGAGCCGCCTGTCAGGAGGAGGAAGTCCGGAGCTCACAGGTCGGACCCCACTGATCAAACAGTGCGGGACATGTTTTCCCTGCTTTCAGGCTTCTTCTTTTTTTTTTTGTTGCAGGCAATTTATGTTTTCATGGGTGCCAGTTTGTTGATGGGACCAGGCCAAAACTAGTGAACTAACTTCCAGGAACCTTTGTGGTGAGGCTGGACGTCAGCCAGTCAGGCTGAGGTCCTCGTTGTCTCAGTGCTATTGTTTTTGTCAACAGTACTTTGACTAGCAGCTTGATTTCTCTGGAATGCTTTTCACAACTATTGCACTGCAAACAGAGCCAGAGTCAGACAAGTGGTTGTCTCAAGTCACGGCAGGGACAATCAAGCAAATAAAGTCGAGTCATTGCTCAGGTCATGCAAGTCCAACAACATTATGACGAGCTTCTTAACTCGAAGATTGAATTCGAAGCAACTGGTCTTCTTTTTAAAGTTGAAGATGTTTCGTGTCTCATCCGAGAGGATTCCTTTGTTCTAACAAACTGGTGGGGGGGGGTCAGGTGTTTTACGTCCTTTGAGATGGTAGAAACATTGAGGATCATTGAATACCATTTTATCCATCAGATAATGAGCTCCTAAAGCTTTGGACATTGTTGAGCTGCCATGGTTGACACGCGTGTTCAATGTTGCGTGGCAGACAGGGACAGTACCCGTGTAGAGACTGGGATGGTCGTGGTCCTATGTTTTTGAAAAGGGGGGCCGAAGGGTGTGTTCCAGGTAAAGGGGAATAACAATTCCCAGCCATCCTTGGAAACTTAACCTCAGGGTTCTGGAATTGAGGCTCCAACCAATTGTCAAACTTTGGCATCAGGAGGAACAATGCGGATTCTGTCCTGGTCGGGGAGTGGTGGCCCAACTTTTTGATTGAGGGGTCATGAGAATTTGTCCATCAAATTTACTTGTGTTTTGTGGAATGTGGAGCCAGTTGAGGTGGTTCAGGCATCTGATCAGGATGCCTCCAGGATGCCTACCTTTGGAGGGTCTCCAGGCAGGTCCAACGGGGAGGAGACCAATGGGTAGTCCCAGAACTCGTCTATCTCCTCCAGCCCATGGGAACGCCTCTGGATCCCTCAGCTGGAGAGTGTTGCTGAGAAGTGGGATGTCTTTAATAGCCTTCTCAGCCTTCTGCCCTGGATAAGAGGAAGTAAATGAATGACTGAATGAGTTCTCATGGTTAAATATCTTAACTGTAACCGTATGTACAGCTAAAGTGATTCAGACCTCATTTAAAATCCAACAAACTAAATTATCTCACGTTTCACTGCTTCCTGCCTCTGATCCAAATGTTGACAACGATTGTTCCATCAGTGCTGTCATGTCAAACAGGTGGACTGCAGGTTGATACTCACCACTAAATCTCCGGTCCAAGATTTGACATCTGGAAATAGTTGTCACTGTAAAAATTGCATTTTTAGGCCCATTTGAACTTTTCCTGTTAGGTGGGTTTCATTCCCCTACGATGGAGATTATTTACAGTTTTGCATGCGAGGGATAACAGTAACATATAACAAGATATGGGAGGAAATGAGGGGCGAAACAAAAGTTCCTCAAAAGACATCATCAGACTCGAAGATGTCCAAAGGATGGACGTGACTGCAGGAGCGACATCGTGTTATTCCAGTTTGATCCGTTGTAACCGGGGAGCGATCTCAATCTCTGACAGACAAAACAGTCTGAGGCTGAACTCGTCTCTTCAGCCGCGAGAGCAGGTTGTCATCGGCGTTTAACGGGCTCCAGGAAATGAATAAGGGATGACACCGTGATGGGGGAGCATCTGGAGATCATTAGTAACAGCAATCAGATCTTTGATAATCACTTGTAGCGTTTGAGACGACACGGATCAGACTGTCTGACGTCTCCTCGGGGGGGTTTCACACTTCAGCTGTTCAGGTGCACCGCTGGTAGCTTTTCTTTTTTCACCATGAGGGCCCATATGTCAAAATGTTTCTTGACTATTTTACTTTTTTATCCTTTCTTTTATCTTTTCCTTTCCTTTTATTTCCATTCTTGTTTCCTTTCTTCTTCCATCCTGTTCCCCCTTTCCTTCATTGTTTCCTTTTATTTCTTTTTCTGTTCGTTCTTATATTTTCTTCTTTCAATGTTCAATCCTTTCTACCCTTTGCTTCTTCTTTTCCTTGTCATTTCTCTACTTTTTCTATAGTTTTTTTTCGAATCTCTAATTTTTCGGTTCTTTCTGTTACTTTCTGTCCTTTCCCACGCCTTTGTCTTTCCATCCTTTGCTTTCCTTTTATTTTCCGATCCTCTCTACAAGTTACTCCCTTGCTTCTGTTTGACTTCCATCTTTTATTATCAGTTTGTTCCTTTCATTTTTTTCATGCTTTCTTTTTCATGCATTTCCTTTCCACTTATTTTGTCTTCAATTAATTTCACTTCCTGTCTTCCATTTCATTTGTTTTCACTTTTTTACCCTAACTTCCCGTCTTTCTTTTCCATTCATTTCTTTATCCATCAGTTGCTTTCTGATTATTTCCCATACATTTGGTTCTTTACATCCTTACTTTTGTTTCATTATCTTGTACTTTCCTATCCTTTATTCTCTGTATTTTTCTACCTTACCTTTTCATAATTACATTTTTTCATTTAATTTCTTACTTCATCTTTTTTATTCTCTTATTTCTGTCTTTCCGCATTATTTCCATTTATTCTGTCTATTCTGTCCTTTTTTAAGTCTTTAAACTATAAATTTACATTTTTCTTTGGGTAATGTTCTCACTTGCTACAGAACAATGAATAAAATGAGTCAAATAATATTAATAATAATATTTGAACTTTTTCTTGCAGCTTGTGTCGCTCCTTTATGTCACTACGCACCATAAATGTTCAGAAAGAAGTCGAAGAAAGTCAATCATCTTCATAATAAAGTAACATTTTTTCTTCTCTGTGTCTCTGCAGCTCTTCCACGTGGCGTACGTCCTGATCAAGTTTGCAAACTCCCCCCGTCCTGACCTCTGGGTTCTGGAGAGATCCATAGACTTTGGGCAGACCTACCAACCCTGGCAGTACTTCGCCTGTGAGCAGAAACATACAAACACACAAACACTTACACACACACATATATATATATACTGTATGTGTGTGAGTCCAGATGTTAACCGGACCAAAGAGAGTCAGATTCCATCCGAATCACTTCATGCTTTCCTAACCTCTCTCAGGGTGCACCTTAATTCTCCCTCTAATCTCTAAATTAAACAGGGACCCCGGAGGCAGGCGGCTGATTGGGGAAGGGGGGTAGGAGGGGGTCATTACATCATTGAGCTGCCAGCTGATTGGCCGTGGCAGCTCTCAGTCAAGGTGGGCTGCAGGGGAATTCCAGGCATGATTTCCCAACAGGTTGCAGCTTGACGTTCTCCTCCAACAGGAGATGGAGGGGTTTGGGTCCGACGGTGTGTTTCAGAGACACAGTGTTCCATAAAATGACCGGGCTTAAAGTCACTTCATCAAAGCTGCTTCATTTCTCCTATCAATTCATTTTGCAAAGAATCGTAAAGCTAAAAATTAAACTTTAGTGATTTATCCCCATGGCCCTGCAAAAGCAGGTGTAGTGTCTTGGTTCCTTACTTTTCTGCAGGATTCTAAGAAAAACGGCATTGAACGAGTTCTGATAACCAACTGAAGAGGACTTGTTTTAAAACGTAACTTTGTTATAGGTAATTTTGTAATTCGAATATTCCAGCAGCATTAGTTCATGTAAAACTTGACGCTTAAAGGTTAAACCCCCGTGGTTACCGTGGTTAAGTTAGAGTGGGATCATCCGTCTCCTAATGGTCAGGATGGTAACCAGATATTCCAGATATAAGAGTTCTCTTCAGCAGAGTTTGTTTCTAAAAGACCCCTTTTATCATTTTCAGTTGTTTTTATTTTACATGCCTGTAAATTAGATTTTCTTTCTAGTTAGGGATATTTGTGACCATGATACTTAAAGCCTAAACGGTGCGATGAACGTAAACACAGTCGTTGGAGGCTGATGATTGCTGCCGTGAAGATGCAGCAGAGGGGACCCTCCTCTAATTATCAGACGGAGGCTTCTCATTAGGACGCCACAACACGACGGGATGCTCACCTGGTGTTTGTAGAAAAACTGATTAGAAGCTTCTCTCTCTCTCTCTCTCTCTCTCTCTCTGTCCTGTAGCCTCAAAGCGAGACTGTATCGAGCGTTTTGGACAGAGGACCATTGAGAGGATCAGCCATGACGATGATGTCATCTGCACCACTGAATACTCGCGTATCGTCCCGCTGGAGAATGGAGAGGTGAGTTTGTATGTTTTTTTAATGTTTGTTGAATCCTCCGGAAGCCCTGGTTTTTCTCTTCAGAGCGCCCCCCCACACCTAGATCTAACCCTTTCCCAAAGGAGAAGGGGCTTAGAGAGAGCCCACCATCTCTCCTCACGGGAAGCAATCACTCCATAACCAGAAGCTGTCCACGGCCCGTTCGAGTTGATTTCAGCGGGTGAACCGGACTGACCTCACCAGAACGAACGTTCGTTTCCCAGTAACATTTCCTTATGCGTTAGTTCTCCAGGTCAGCTTAGGAAGAATTCCCCTACAGAAGGAGAGGAGTAAAGTTCGCAGCTGTCTTAGCTTTATCATTGATTTGGTTCATTCTCTGATGTTTGCAGGATTTTCCCAGAGGCTCTGTTGTTTTATATTTCCAAACTCGCATGTTGTCTGATAACGCCTCCGTCCTCTTTTCCAGGTTGTGGTGTCCTTGGTGAACGGTCGGCCCGGGGCGATGAACTTCTCCTACTCGCCGGTTCTGAGGGAGTTCACCAAGGCCACCAACATCAGGCTCCGCTTCCTGAGAACCAACACCCTGCTGGGACACCTGATGGGCAAGGCGCTGCGTGACCCCACCGTCACCCGCAGGGTGGGTTTAGAATAATGCTGACATTCCCCCCCAAAAAAACTTTTATTCAGGAATTTTTTCAAATGTTCTTTTGAAGGAACAGTTCATCCAAAGAGAGAAATTCAGTCTCAATATCATCGAAAGTCATGGGAAGTTTCTTAATAATTATAGTTAATTACCGGACGATGATGATGTCACAGTATTTCCTGTGTGAGTCCCCGACTGGGTGTGCTATTCACCAATTTTTAGTTATACCTATACACTTTTTTTTTTTTTAAATAACCTTATACCTCTTATAACTATCCCTGTATATGTAAATACTCTTTGAGATTATTGTCCGTGTTAGTAGTATTATATGTATATATCTAATATTCCACTATTACACCTAATATTGTGTAGGTCCCCTTTTTCCTGCCGAAACAGCTGTGATGTCATTGATAGAAATTATGCTGATCCATCAGAACTAGCATGAATGCTCATCAATTTTTTGCCAGTGAATAATTCACTCACGCAAACTTACTCCATAATTCACGACGACATGTTGTTGATAATCATTTATATTATGTGTAATTTTTTTTGCAGTATTACTACAGCATTAAAGACATCAGTATTGGAGGACGCTGCGTTTGTAATGGACACGCTGAAGCCTGCAACGCAGAGGACCCCAACGACCCCTACAAGTAAGACTGACTTGCTGAATTGCAAATAATAATAGAAAAAAAAATTAAATGAATTTTCTTTTCTTTTCTTTTTTTGCATATAGTGACAATTTGTTTGTAGGAAATCATATTAAATAATTGAGACGGTCGTGATTTGGATCTTTGATGAGAACTGGTTATTCTCTATTTGCGATGGAAAGGTTTGTGTCATCTGCAAAGAGCAATTAAAGCTATTTACACTTTATACATAGTATGCACTGTGCTTGTAAGTATACACAGTATATGTATATTGCACTCATTGGTAGTATACTAATTGAAGTATATCACAGATACAACAAGAGCTCTTGCTCTTTAGCAGTTTTTTGGAAAGCGGTCCACTTCTGTGAAGAATCAGTATTGTTCCATTAGCAGATCATGTGACTCACTGTGGATCTGTGGAGGCCTGATCTTTGCGCTGCTTTACTCATTCAAATTTTGCATATATATCCCAAAACCGCTAATGCGCTAATGCGTTGGGTTCAGACATAAGCCTTCGAATTAACTTTGGAGCCCTTCCCAGACTGATGGATTTCCATTCTCTTCTGGAATTACTGTTGATTTTGCTTCTGAACATGGTCTATTGAAGTGGTGATGTCATCGACCACGGCTGGTACTGATCTGGTCTGGGTGAGTCTGGTTTAATGCAGTTTTGTAAACCTTTTCTGGGGGGTCCAATACTTTTTCACATCACTGTGAAACTAGACTAGTGAGTGCATGTGTGTGTTTGTGTACATGTGTGTGCTTGAGTGTGTGTGTGTGTGTGCTGATGAGTGAGCAGGGAGGATATTTTGTGAACCACAGCCTGATTAAAAATGACTTACGTCACTGTGTTGAATAAGACCGTCTACCTTCTGCAATGCACAAACAACCACAAAGTGTACACAAACACAGACACACACACACACACACACACACACACACACACACACACACACATTTCCAATCAATCGACACCACCAGGAACATTCACAGCCCAGAGCTCTGAGTCTGATCTGAAGCAATGCACTTACTGTATTTTCTTCTGTGGTTTCATTCTGAGCAAATGATGTCAGTCTTCATCAGGGTAGCATACCTGCTACCCTTAACCACGGTAGATGCTGTGGTTAACTTCTCAACGAGCAAAAACAAAAACAATGACATGAAGAAGCACAAACTCACAGCAACTTCCAAATGAAGAAAAGTCTTACTGTATTCAGATTTGATTCTTCGGGAACCCAATCATACAAATGGAAATTAGCCTCTGACCGCTAGTCCCATCCTGCCTTTCCAGCTCACATTGACATATATGTCAGATTCACCTCTGTTACTGCCTGTGCTGCCCTCTCACTGGTGGAACAACTCAGATGCCCCATCACTCCTCCATCACGTTTATATGGGACAGTTGGACGGAATAACGGGGAACTTGATCCAACTTATGGACTTATGGTGTCGAAAGAGGTTGATCGACCCGTCAGCATGTAGGGCAGCAACAAATGTCTCCTGTCCTCTGTGTCCACTATTTGACTCCAGGTGTTATTTGGACGTCCTGTCTGTCTCTCTTCTTTGGGTAAACAAAGAATGGATGAATAATAGTCAAAGGTCTATTCTTATGATGTTGGCAGGTTCCTTTCTTAACACATGTCCAATCTATCTCCATTGCCTTCTCAAGAGGACAGTTTCCATTTCATCAGCGATGAGGAGGTCATCCCATGTTGAGAAGGGGGGTCCATCATATGCCTCTAGCTGGATCGTCAATTGTTCAAGGCATCATTTATTCAACGGCAAGGTTGAAGAGAAGTGTTGAAACCTCACAGCCTTGTTGGACTCCAATCTGCACTTCACGTATCAACGTCATAATTGCAGTAAATGTGATTTTTTTACCAGTATTCATGAAACTCGGGAAAGTATTCTTTAATATTATAAAATAGAACATTATAAATAATTAAAGTGCAGAGTAATATCGTGCAGCCTTAATGTTGAGGTCTGTGAAAACATGTAGGAGCGATGGATGGGTTCAAGGTGCCGGTGGGACTGCATCAAGGATCGGCTCTTAGCCCCTTCTTGTTTGCTGTGGTGATGGACAGGCTGACAGATGAAGTCAGACAGGAGTGGAATATGATGTTGGTGGATGACATTGTGATCTTTAGTTAGAGCAGGGAGCAGGTGGAGAAAATCCTGGAGAGGTGGAGGTATGTGCTGGAGAGAAGAGGAATGAAGGTCGGTCACAGCAAGACAAACAATTTGAGATTACGTTAAAAAAACCTTTTGACCCCAGGATTCTTCCTGAACCATTATAGTAAACATAGGTTCCTCAGAGGTAGGTGGTGATTGAGGAAGATGATGTGGAGTTGTTTTATCCTGAAAATGCAGTTTTATGGGACTGAAACACCTGGTGCTGGAGAGGAGGAGGAGGAGGAGGAGGAAGAAGAACAAGACAGCGCTTGTGTATAAATTTCCAGATAAACATATCTGTTTTTTTCCGAGATGTGGAAGTAGGCAGCGTGTGATAAATTTAATAATAAGTTTGGAGATGTATATGTGTGCAACCACCTGCTGGCTGCTGAGCTCCTCTGTAAGCCGTCATTATTGTCAAAGCCCTGATTTACAGACAGGATCACACATCTGCCTATAAACAACTGTTTTCTCCCTCCATTCACTCCACACTCTCCTTTAATGTACATCACCAATTCTTTCCTACACACTTGTGCAGACTTGTCGGAGGCATCCTCAGACAGTCTCTTGTAAATACGGCGATGTCGCTCTTTCCATGTTGCTGCACATGAGGGATTTGGGAATTTGGGAGAAAATGTGGGATTACAGGGGAGGCGGGTGGGGGGGACGAGGGGGAGCGGTGGTGCAGATCAGTGGTATGTCACTTTGATGTACAGTGGGAGAGAATATGCCGCTGAAGGGAGGCGTTTGTTCGGTGACCCCGACATTCTGCAGAAAATGTTTTGGGTTGAAAGTGATTTGATTGACGAAAAAGAATGGGTCCATTTTATTTTAAGGAAGATCTGAGCGATGGGATGTAAGACAACATGGATGATGTAAAAATATGTTACTCTGGTTTTCATTTAGGGCAGAGGGTGAATTTTTTTGAAGATAAAAAATGTCTAAAGGGTCAGATTAAAATAATTTAATGTTTGTAAATAACATTTAGACACATTCTATTCTGCTTCTTTTTTTTTGTCCGCCCCTCGTTCCAGCATTATTTTGGCTATTCCCTTTGGGGCTCGCAACAGCTGATCATTTGTTTCCTCGTCATCTTCCTCTGTAACGCCACCAAACTGCATGTCCTCTTTCACCACATCCAGAAACCTCCTCTTTGGTCTTCCCCTTCTTCTCCTGCCTGGCAGCTCCATCTCCAGCATCCTTCTACCAGTAGATCCACTATCCCTCCTCTTCACGGGTCCAAACCATCTCAGTCTGGCCTCTACCTCTTTGTCTCCAAAACATCTAACCTGGGTTGTCCCTATGATGTGCTCCTTTCTAATCCTGTCCTTCCTCCTCACTCCCAGAGAACATGTGAACATCTTCAACTTTGCCACCGTCTTTAAACCATCCAGTAGAGCTCCCACCTGCTCCCTGTTCTCACTAGAGATCACAATGTCATCCACCAACATCATAGTCCATGGAGACTCCTGTCTAAACTCATCTGCCAGTCTGTCCAACACCATATCAAACAAGAAGGGGCCCAAAGCTGATCACTGATGCAGTCCCAACGCCATTTTGAACCCATCCATCACTCCTACTGCACACCTCACTGCTGCCCTCTCTCATACATCACCTGTACCACTCTAACATACTTCTCTGTCAATCCCAGACGTTGTCCTGGAATTCCCAGAATTCCTCTCTCGTTAGTCTGTCATACACTTTCTCTAAATCCAGGAGGACACAATGCGACTCCTTCAGAACTTCTCTACTTCTCCATCAGCGCTCTCCTCCGAGCAAACATTTCATCTGTGGTTGGCTTTCTAGACGTGAAACCAAACTGCTGCTCACAAATTGTCACCTCTGTTCTTCACCTAGCTTCGACTATTCTTTCCCAGATCGTGTGGCTCATCAGCTTTATATCTCTGTAGCCGCTACAGTTCTGAACATCACCCTAGTTCTTGTAAATCCCCACCAGTACACTTTTCCTCCATGCCTCAGGCATCCTCTCGCTCTCCAAGATGGAGTTGAATAATGTTCTTAAAGACTCCCCTGCCTTCTCTCCCAGACACCTTCATACCTCCACTGGTATGTCATCTGGACCAACTTCCTTTCCATTCTTCATCCACTTCAACGATGCTCTCACTTTATCCTTGCTAATCCCTTGAACTTCCTGATTTGTTATTCCCACATTTTCCGCCCTTCTCGCTCTCTTATTTTGCTCGATCATTGGTTCTTCTAAGTACTTCTTCCATCTTGCCCTCACACTTGTACATTTCCTTATCTGTCCTTGATCACCCTAACCTGCTGCACATCCTTCCCATCTCGATCTCTCTGCCTCGCCAATCGGTATAAGTCCTTCTCTCCTTTTTTTAGTGGCCAATCTCTCATACAACTCACCATAGGCCTCTCATGTAGCCTTTGCTACAACACTTCTTCCCCTTGTACCGCTTCTCCTTGTACTCCCACTTACTTTCTTCATTTCTCTTGCTATCAGACTTCTTCTTCGCTAACCTTTCACAGCGTGTACTCTCCTTCACCTCCTCATTCCAGCACCAAGTCTCTTCATCTTCTTTCCTCTGTCCATTACATCTTCTACATAAGATGCAGTCCACATGCTTGTTCCTACCTCCGCTCTTATGTATTTGACAAATCGATGTCACTACGTAAAGACGCATGTCTTCCGCCATTTCTTTCTTTGACACCCCGATGACGGATCGTTGGGCTGAAACGTGTCGGTCAGCAAGTATTTTTTGGGGCCTATTTAGCCATAAGGACGCCTCCCTATGCCGGAGACCCGGGGTAAACCCAGAACTCCTATATATATCTTATCTGACCTGGGAAAACCTCAGGATCCCCACTCTCCAGCAATGATTTTAAAGAACTGACATCATTTCTTTTCAGTGACTGATAAATTTTTGTATCATCAGCATAGATATATATATATGCATCATCTGCATAAATATATGCACCCAGCATGAGCTGAAGATAGCGGATTTTCTTATTTTTTCAAATTGAACAGTGTGCCTTGGATTTCGCGGACAAACACACGGTAAACTTAAAAGGGAGACAAACTTGAATATATTCTCTAACTGATCCTCATCAGATTCTCCAAATGATTATTATTATTCATTCTTTATATATATAATATTGCAAATAAAGATATTGTCATTCCACAATGTGCAGATGCGCCGCTGTAGTCTCACAGATTTACATCACATCCACTGATTCTGCTGATTTTATTACAACAATCTGGACCAGCCTTGACGTTCCGCACAGCAGAGTTATTCCTTAAATGACAGATCAGTCACAATCTGCAGCAGAAGAACTATTCTTTGTTTACATAAAACACATTGACCCGCAGGCTCAAGAGTAGCTTGGGCTGTTGAGAGGGTTTGCAATAATTCTCCAAAAGTCACATCTGTTTGGAGTCTTTATCTCAGGACACTGACCAGAGCCACCTCAGAGGATCTGTAAGGGGCGTGTTTACGCTGAAGCAGAAATGTGTTCATGTGAAACATAGCCTCATGTTCTCTGTGCTTCTGACAGGATGTGGGGCTCTGGGTTCTGATCTGTGGCTTCAGAGCAGTCGGATGTACTCCTGGGTTGTTTTAATGGGGGTGTGTGATATTCTGGAAAGCCCTGATAGTTAATGCAAGAAGACGTTTGCATGCTTTCACACGCATTGGTGCACCTCCTCTCGCGTATGTGCGGGATGTTCTGAAGCTGACGGCAGTAGAAGGCGGGTCGAGCCCAGAGATAAATCCCTACATGTTGCTTTACATCCGGTTCAGGATCGCAGGATTCTTTTTCATTTCCTTTAGCACTATGAGGGTTTTGTGGATACTGTAGAGATTTTGAGGAGTGTTGAGCCCCTTCTTATCCGGACCCTCCAGGTGCTGTGGACCAATCTCCTCGGTCGTGATATGATGAAAACATTTACATAAAAACAACCGTTTATCGTTTTTCACGTCTTACTCTCATCGTTCACAGCTAGAAGCTACCATTTGTTAGCATATCCCAGAGAAGTCGGCGATGTTTTGGAATCATCATCCCTCATCTTCAGATCCTCCGTGTTCTACGATAACTCAATAACTGTTTCATGGATCATTTTCAAATTTTATACCCACATTGACATTGACCGTAGTGCGAGGAAGAACTGGAGTGAATTTGGGAATGATCAATTTCATATTTCTGCCGCTAGGGGGAGCTTTATCTTCATCTGAAGACGAGCCGGGGAATTAGAAACACGTCCCAGATTAATGAAACTACTTTGTGAGGCCACAGCGGAGTCAGAGTCACAGTTATTTATCGTGACGATACCTCCTCACCGGCCATGAAGACCACCTGCCTAATATTGTGAAGGTCCCCTTTGTTACCAGCAAATACTTCTGGGACGTTGTTGCATATTCTGACACCTGCTGTGTCAACTATCTCTGATACAGCAGCTCTTCTGTGGCATCGGATGACACCTCCTTGGGTGTCCATGCCCCCGTCACTTTTTCACCAGCGGTCTTTCCTTTGACAACTTTGCCAGGTCACTACTATAGACCAGAAACATGCAAAAAGACCTGCAGTTCTGGAGGACATCTATTCATCGCAATTTAGCCCTTGACAAAGTCTCTTAGATCTTCACAATCCTCCATTTTTCCTGCTTCTGACATGAACCTCAGCACAAAAATGTTCACCTGCTGCCTAATATCCCACCCACAGGTGCCATGGGAACGAAATAATCAATCTTATTGTAAGTGGTTGTAATGTTATGGCGGATTTTGTCACAGCTGCAACTCTAGATTAACATAAGTGGTGTAATTTTACACTTAAAGACATTTATATTGATTGATAGAAGTTATAATTCGACCAACTCGTGGGTCGGCGGCTCCGACATGGTCGCAATAAATCTTCGCCAGACATGAAGAGAAAATGTCATAAATGTTCCCACCTAAAGAGCAGCAGGTGAAATCGATCTATTGAAGCACGTTTCTGTCTAAGGAGGCGTGTGAGCAGAGGTTATATTGTTGCCAGCTGGCTGCAGAGTCCTAGTTTGTTCTGTTCTGCTCCATTTGGTTTCACTTTGCTCTGCATCACCTCCAGTCCCGGATCAGAGCTCAGAGAGGTGAGGCTACATCTGGGTTAATCATCAGGATCGCCGCTGTGTGTGTGTGTGTGTGTGTATTTGTGTGTGTGAGTGTGTGTGAGTGTTGTTTGGAGAAGTTTCCTTTGGGTGTGGGTAAAGTGTGCAGATTATAACGGAGCATAAAGAGGAAGGAAACATGGGGGAAGTTTAATTCTCTCTCTAATCCCTCTGTGAGAATAGAACATAATTCCGTTAAAGTGAAGACACGTCTGAGTTCTTGAATATTTGAGGTCGACGCCCTCCCTGACACACAAACGTAGTACACAACATTTTTTAGCCCAGATCTGGTGCTGATTGCTGCTGGGAAATAATTGAGTGCATAGATCTGATAGATTTCCAAATAAATTGGGGAAGGCTAGAAGTATTGGTGGATTCATTGATGGGTTAGAGTTTACTGATAATCAAAGTCTTATCTGCTGGTTTCTATTATTTCTGATCCTGATTGGATGAAGAAAAAAAAAAAGGGTTTCGGACTGCTGGTTGGATATAAGATGCAATTTGAAGACGTCACTTTGGGTTCTTGGAAACTGTGGTTCTTTGAAAAAAAGATTTTTATTCCATGCCAAAGGGGGCATTCCACGATCAGCCGTTACATTAAAACCAACTGTCTGATATAATGTAGGCCTCCTACAATGCAGAGATGCGTGTTCTGACCTTTCTGAACTTTACCTCCACTTTCTTCCTCTTATCCGGGGTTAGATCTCGCTAAGAAGGGCATTCCAGACGTTCATCTCCTCAGCAGCTATCTTCAGCTCATGCTGGGGATCCTGAGGTGTTCCCAGGTCAGATAAGATATGTATAGATGTTCTGGGTCTACCCCGGGTCTCGAGCAAAGGGTGGCGTCCTGATCAGATGTTGAACTACCAGGAAAGAGCAGCAGCTCCACTCAAAGCTCCAGCCCCCCCTATGAAGGAAGCTCATTTTAGCCCCTTTTGTGTCCTTCACCTCATTCTTTGGGTCTCTACCCAGAGCTGATGACCAGAGGTGAGGTATGAGAGAAGTTTGGGAAGAGAAGAAAAAGGCTTTTCTTCATAATGTAGCACAACAACGTATCAAGATTTATGACATTTTGACACCGAACAGAATCAGAACCGTTTCAGCTCCCAACGTATCTCAGTTTGGTCTGACTTTCAAAAGTTCTAAACCTTATGGGGAGATCATGATGTCACCGTCCTTGATGATGATCTGAATCACCACTCAAATGGAATGAACTGTTTGTAAGTCTGGAATGTCTTGATAACTTCTGGAGTAATCCTGCTAACAGGATAACTGCTACCTCGAAGGAGATAATTAGAAGCCACTAGTTTCAACAGGCCAGATGGGATTTCCTTATTCCACCTGGTTTTTTGGCGCATTGAGCTCTGGATATAATTCCTCTCTAGTGATTCACAAATTCCTCCAAAGGCTCTTAGAGAATAGAAAGAGTAAGATAAACAGTGAAAGAGAACGTCTGAGCCTCAAGGAACGACTCATCAGGTTATTTCACATGTTAATGATGATTATGGAAAAAGCAATCAGTGACACATGAATCCTTCTTTAAACTGTTTAAAGTAGTCCTCAAATATAACCGCTGCATCGTAACTGTTATTTAAACAGTCACAGATTGATATAGCGATGGATATTTATAGATTCTAAAACAGCCTGGAGGAAAACCGCAGGGCTCCTCAATGTGTTTTATATTTGTAGCAAAATATTCCCTGGAGCCTCATGATTCCCATATAAGTGCCCTTTTTTCCGTGCGAGCAGTTTGTTTTTATCGATGGGAAAAAACGGAACGAGGAATACAAACGAATCCCTTCTGACCTCACCCGGCGTTTGGAGATACTGGGTCTGGTGTGTGTGCATGTGTGTGTGTGTGTGTGTGTGTGTCAGAGCGAAGGAATGCAGATCTGAGCGCATACATCAATGCCGGACTTTGTTTAAGTTTGTTTTATGCAGCAGGTGTGTGGCAGACGACAGCAGGTCTGCAGACTGGAGCTGTGTAGATAGAGGCTCAGAGGCTGCAGGTGTCTGAATGCGTCGCCCTGCTGGTGGAATCGATCGGAAACAAAACACAGACTCTGTTCTGATGGACTGTTTCTCCACCCTGTGAACCTAAACTTATTAAACACCTATCCTTCATCCCCAACTCCTTTTCTTTTTTCTTCAGCAAACACGCCATTATTGATTTGACACTTTCAAACTGAACAGGGGTGGTCTACATACGATACAGTCAATTCAGAAAGTAGTCAGGCCCCTTCATGTTTTTTCATATTTTTAGTATGTTGCAGCCTCCTGCTGTAATTCTTTTAATTACATTTTCCCCTCAAAAATCTACACTGGAGATTGTTGAGGGCAAAATTGATCTGGAGAAGATGTGAGATCATTCCTCCATACAGAAACTCTCAAACTCCTTCAGGTTCTGAGAGCCACGCTTGTGGACTCTCCCCTGCAGCACATCCCACAGATGTTCTGTTGGGTTTAGGTCCGGTGACTGAGATTGCCATAGAGAAACCTTTATTTTTTTATGAACTGTTGAGATATTTTCTTTTCTTCTTCTTTCCAGATGTTTTTTAGCTCCACAACTTTTCTTTGCATGTCATTCCTGTGTTCTCTGGTCTTTCCTGTTGTGAAAAACACAGAAGAGAACTAGCTCTGTGTCACCTCATATTTATACCCTAGTAAATAGGAGATCATTTTGCACATCACAAAAAAAGCAGGTGAACATCATAATATGAAAAAAAGGCCTGGAGATATGCTTCAGTTATCTTTTAATTACAGGATATTTTAGAGGTGTCAATAATTGTGGCAAACAAGTTTCAGAAAAAAATATTTATTTTATATTGAGTATGTAATGTTTGTTAAATTTTCTGACTTGAGTTAGAGGTTGGATTTTTGTGAATATTCTGAATTAAAGATCCTAAGTAGAGAAAATTAAGACCTTTCTTTGTATTTACTTACTTTTTTCTCAAGGGTTCTGGAAGGGACTATGTGTATGTTCTGGTTTTCTAGTTCTGGATTTCCCATCACCTGAAAAGGTTTAATTGCATTTCAGGAATGACCAAATTCCGTCCTCTTGAGTCAGGAAGCTGCCCGTTCACAGCTAACCATCAAAAACCAGGAAGTAGTAAGTTTGGGTGGAAACCCTCCATTGAAAGTCACTTCCTGAAACGAATGTGCAAAGGGAGTCACCAGGGAGGAAAGGAGAGAAGGATGCAGGAGAGAGCTGAGAGGATGCAGGAGAGAGCTTGGAGGTTTCATCAGTGTGAAACTGAAGGGTGAAGAAATGTTGTCAGCGAAGACCACAGCGCAGAAACACCCGTCCTCCAGACAGAACTTTATAAACAGCTGTAGAACCGTTTTTTATTTCTTGTTTTGTTATTGTTTTTTAATGCACAATGTGATTTTTGACCTCTTAGTATTCACATCCCCGAGAACTCGGGGGTAACGTGATACTCTGTGTTAACGTTAAATTTTTTTGTGGATTATTTTTCAAATTTTATACCCAAAAAGACCTTAGTGAGAGGAAGAACTGGATGAAAGTTTTTTAACACCATAATTTCTCAACAGTTTGTGGCGTTTAGTCCAAATTTGGTGCAAACGACTTGAGTCAAAGAGACCCCTCCTGAGATACATCCTGTTTTACTGTAATAGTTAATGTTTTACTCAGTAGGGGGAGCTTTCTTGACGAGAAACACTGTTCTGTGGACATAACTTTCGTCATTTTCTCATGATAACGAGATTATTATCTCAGTGTGTAAACAAGGAAAACAAGAAAGTGAAACAAATAGTTTTTCTATCTTGTTATCGAGAGAAAACAATTGTCTATATCGCCATTTCCATGGCGACACTGCAAACACAATCCAGAAGTCAAGCAAAGCACCGGAAATAATCTAATGATGACCTTAACACGCGCAACAGCCAAAGCCAAAGCAATCTACGTGTGTTCCACTTGTTTGAGAAAACTTTTATCCACCACTGGAAAAACGGTCATTAACTTCCGGCGAGATTCACACAACGATCAAACAGCAGCCGTAAAGACAATTTCTGCCGGTGTCAAACCGAAGTAAAACGGAAGTAGAATGTTATGCTTTTATCACTTATGGAAACGCACTCATCAATGTTAAGTATCATTCGTTGTTTTCAAAAATGTTAAATAAGATGAATTTTTTGGTCATATGACCGCACAACCCGGATGTTAAGTGGGGCGTAAAAAATGAGAAACAGAGGATTTTCGTTACTACGGCTATGAGACTCCTGATCTCTGATGGACATTCAGACAATTACAGTAAACGACTTGTTAGTTTCTCATTTTCACGAGAAAATGGCCAGGAGAAAACCGGGAGCGTCTCCTCTCCCTCCATCTGTGACTCCCATCCCGTGTGTTTGTTTCTCTTCGAGAAGACTCGGACGGACGGGAGCACAGCATCAGCAGCTTTCCTCCTCCCTCCTGCTGTGTTTTGGCCACAGGTCTGCAGACTAATCCTATTAAAGTCTGGTTGAAACAGTCAGCCGGTATCCACCGAGGAGAAAGTTTAACTCCTTCATTGTTGGAATCTGTTTCACTTTTGACTTTATCCCTCTCTCTCGTTCTTCCTTTCTGTTTGAGGATATAGCTGCTCAGTTAAGGAGCGGGAATGGGAGCTCTTGAGAAAAGTCGTAGCTGAACTCGGAGATAAATCTCAATTTCTTCTTTGTCCATTTTTAAATGTTTGGTTTAATTAGAAACCCTCTGCTCTTGTTGTTTTCAGACTACAGTGTGACTGTCAGCACAACACCTGTGGCGTGTCTTGTGACCAGTGTTGCCCCGGATACAACCAGTTACCCTGGAGACCAGCCACGACCTACAGCGCTAATGAGTGTGAACGTGAGTACGGCCTGAAAATGTGCACTGATACACACACTTACACACAAACACACACACACACACACACACACACACACACACACACACACACACACACACACAGAGTGTAATCTGTGTTTTCCTGAACCTGTTGGTTCAACAGATTTAGTTGGTCTTAATTTCATGAGGTTGAATGGACATGTTAGTTAAATTAAATTGTGGAATTGGGCCCACTCATCTTCACAGAACGGCTTTATTGAAGCCCTCATTGTCATCAAAGCTCTGGTTATATTTAAATATCTGCTATCAAAGCTGCAGTTATATTTAACGAGTGTCACACTGACAAAAGGTCGACAAAGGCCAACGTGATATGAAGGAATCTTCAGTGAGAAAGAGATGCAGGCAAATATAAATCAGATAAATAGAACGTCAACAAAGTTAGAGAAATAAAACAGCAGCTTCCAAAAGCTACACATTAAAATATACATCCTGCACATTTCGGGAAGAACAAACCATCTCTGTGTCAGTCTGCTCAGTTTATCTCTAATGGTCTTTTTTAGATGTTGTCTCTTGGGTTTGTTTCAAGAAACGGAACTGAAATGTACCTCAGGTCAGAAAAAAACACTCAGCACTATCAGGAACTGGAGGATAAAGGAGCGCTGGTTTATTCAGCCGGCACCTCTCAGGCGCTGAGGGTCAGATAAGACCAAAACCCTTCTATCAGGGTATCACCGAGTCGTTATGAGGACCAGCGACCGGCCTGGGTTTTTATGCATCTCAAGCACGTGGTTATCTTTATTACCTGAGATTAAGAACGTACGATGTGTACATCAACAACGCTAAAGTCAAGTTTGGACCACCATGTTCCTATTTAGTCCAATAATCCAAGGATCCATTACAGAACCACGGACAGAAATCTTTTAAATGTGGTAATATTAGTTAATGCTAGCCAGCAAGGTAATAATAATAATAATAATACATTTAATTTAGCCGTTTGTTGGCAACATTACCCAAGCTACTAATATAAACAAGATGAAACCTGCGGAAACAAAACCTGCCAAAGTCTGTTAGACTTTGAATTGGTTTGTCATCGACCGTCGTCTCCAGCGTTGCTGTTGATGAGTTCAGGGGATGCCGGTCTGTTGCCAAGGATTGAGTCAAGGACGTGGGCGCCGCCTGGCCTTTGTGCTTTGATGTAGGTCCTACTTGGTCCTTGTCCAACTTTTTTAGCTTCTTTAGTTTGTTTATCTGTTTGACACTCCGTTACAAACGTGTGGCACTGTATTTGGTCCAAAAGTGGCCTCCTAAGAAGAGTCAGTGGAGGAAAGTCCATGACCAATACTGCTTCGATTACAAGTCTGTATTGAAGCTCATCTTGAAGATACACTCTTATTCTTCAAGTAGATGAAACCCTCAGTAGCTCAAGTGTCTTAAAAAATGGTGGTCCCAAAGTTTTGTTTTGTTATGACAATCCCTCTTAGCCACTGTTAGACAGCAGGGTACCGACCAATGGATGGAAGCCCCGAAAGGGAGGTGTCAAAAGACTGAGAAGAATAAGATGACAATCACGTTTGGCACCTGATCTAAGGGATTAAGTGTATTTCAGATCAGTAACACTTTGGTTCCACTAAGAAACAAGTTTTTCACAGTAGGTTCTCTCAAATGAAGAACTGGTTCCAAATCCGGATAATAAACAGATTTTACTTTTTTTTAAATCATTTTATAACGACGTATTGTTGTTTGTCTTGTTGTACCTTGCTGGTTCTGAATAGCCCTGAAAGTACCTTAATTCTTTCAATGTCTCACGTTGTTTATTCTTGACTCTTATTAAGGAGGTCAAGCCAATTTACTTCCATATCACTAAATCACAACAAACAATACCTAAAGAACCTCTCGGAGAAGAGAAGGTCTAGACAAACTCTTTTTCTAATTCTCACATGAGCAAGAACATGCAAAACAGTGGAGACGAAAAATACAGCTATTAAGAGGCAGAAACCTTTAGCAGACACTGACTGGTTGGGTTGAGAAAGAGAGCAACAATAGCGACTAGAATAAATGAAAACATGATGTTCTGGTTGTCTGATGGGGAACCATGAGCTCATCAAAGACACGCTGGTGCCTGAACGCCAAATTCTTTCTACGTGAGCAGAACGATTTTGAATTTTATCTTAGATTTTACTGGGAACCAATGAAGGGAAGCAACTATGGGAGAATTACGTTCTCTTGTACTGGTTCTGGTTCAGCAGGAGAGACTGGAGAAATTTACTGGTAGAGCCGGGTGACAGTCCCGCCTGGAAGTAACAAATACAAGGAATAATTATATATAATCAAAAAAGATGATTTTATTTTGTAGGGTTTTCACAGTAAAAAAAAGATTGCCCTCAATCTTCAAAATGTGTGAGACTCTTTGATCCCTCTGCGTTCACCAGACAGTGACCCAACCCGTTAATGATTCACCAATCAAGGCAGAGCTTCCTGTGTCTGCTCTCTGATGACTGACTTTCATCACAGCAGGAAATGAGGATTCAAGCTAATTACAGGATTATCTACCTGGAAACTCTCCTGACTCTGATCGTCAGCGGAAAGTTTCCCGCCCTCAGAGAACACCTGTCGGAGGTCTCAGAACCACAACCACCCAACCTGAAGGGACTTCAGATGAGCCGAAGAAGTGAAGCATCGAATATGAATAAATAAACTAAAACCAAAATGTAAAATTGGTTATAAAGTATGAGCTCTAGGAAAGGATTCCCTTTTCTTAGGAAAGTTGACTAAATATGACTGTATACACGATCAGCCATAACATTAAAACTGCCGACATTATAAAAGTACATGGATGGATTGACAGACAGTTTGATAGAGGGAACAACTCCCCCCCAAT
Organism: Lophius piscatorius; assembly: GCA_009660295.1. Classification (NCBI taxonomy): domain Eukaryota; kingdom Metazoa; phylum Chordata; class Actinopteri; order Lophiiformes; family Lophiidae; genus Lophius; species Lophius piscatorius. The sequence goes on from VRLP01004098.1 coordinate 31,037, forward strand.
CCCAAGAGGACAGTCCACCGTTTTCTGCCAGAGAACCATGTCCTCACCTTTGGAGGTGCTTCACACTCAGCTTTAAACCGCTTCGGTGCTGCTGGAGATCATGGACTGAAGAAGCACACGGGACAACATCATCTGCAAACAGCAGAAATGCAATTCTAAGCACTTCGAACTGGACCTTCTCCTCACATCGACTGCGCCTCGAGATTCTGTCCATGAATAAGAACAGAGAAAACCTTTGCGGAGTCCTTGGTGGATTATTGTCATCTGATGTTGTTTGTGTTCCAGCGTGTAACTGTTACCGCCACTCTTTCGACTGTTACTACGACCCCGAGGTCAATCAGAAGAGAGGGAGTCTGGACGTCCAACAAAATTTCAGAGGAGGAGGAGTCTGCCTCAACTGTCAGGTAACCAAAGCTCAATCGACTTTATCGACTTATGCTTTACTATAACCCTCCACCCAGATAATACTAACTGAGTTAACTCCTCCCCCTCAGCATCACACCACTGGGGTCAACTGCGAGCGATGCATCCCAACCTACTACAGGTCACCTGACCATCCCCTCGAGTCCCCGCTGGCCTGCTCCCGTGAGTGACAGCCGCCTGTCACATGATTAAATAATAATGTGTAATATATCCATCATTTAACACACATGTGCCATCTTTCTACTCCTCCTCCTTCTCCTTCTTCTTCTTCTTCATCCCTCGCCAACTCTGCAGGCTGCGACTGTCAGTCAGAGTTCACGGACGGCACCTGTGAGGACCTGACCGGACGCTGTTTCTGCAAACCAAACTACACCGGAAACAACTGCGACTCGTGCGCCAGCGGCTTCATCAACTTCCCCAAGTGTTACCGTGAGTTACGTTAACGTAAACGCCTCATGACGCAGAAAAGAGAGATTCCACGTCCAAAGACAATCAGTCACATTCTGCCTCTGTCCAACAGCGATCCCCACCTACCCCACCAACAACAACAACAACGGCGAGGCCAAACCAGCCGGCGAGATCATCAGTGAGTCTCTGACTTCAGTCACCTGCAGATGTTTGCTCACATGTTTGTGGGGAGTTTTGGGAAAAACAATGGAATGAGATAAAAAACAAACCCAAAATGTTTTTGTTACTGTTACTCGTTTGTGGTAAATAGAATTTATTCCCATGATGGTTCATTAACCATCATCACCCTACTTACGGTAAACAAACCTTTTTCCCTCTCTCTCCCTGCAGACTGTGAGTGCAGTGCAGCCGGAACGGTGGACAACTCCTGCAGGCCGGATCCACGAACGCGGACCTGCGTCTGCAAACCAGGATTCACTGGTGATCACTGCGACACCTGCGCTCCAGGTCACCATGGACTCAACTGTCAAGGTGAGAGTGAGGTTATATAGACATTATTATTAATTCATTCATTAACTGATCCTTTGGTCTATAAAGTTCAGAAATATCCCCAAATATACGCGACAACCAGGTGACATCATCGTACGTCTTGATGATGGGGTTGAACATTTAATCAAATCTCAATATTGACTTATGATTTTTTGCCTCTTATGTCATTAAATAAACGTCAGGAAGTGATGATGAACTTTAAAATGCTTCGCCCAAAGAACGCTGCCTTTCCTGTCCTTTAAATGTCTGTCCATCACTTTGATCAACTGAGCTTGTTGTAAATGTGTTCTTGAAATAAAATCGACGTTAACATTTAGCCTTCAGGATTCTGTTCAGCATAAACCTCTTTCAAAGCTGCAGTTATTGTCTTTAACTGTTTCTGTCCCTGAATAACATTTGGTTCATGAGCTGATCTCAGTTTTTACACATCCAGACCTTTAGAACTGAGTTTAAGGATTTCAGGGACCATCTGTTTTTCTCTACCCAAATACTGGAACACAAACAGAGTCAGGATCGCAGACACTTTATTTATGTTTGTTTGTTTACCCTGTGTTGATTTACCACCCAGGGGCTGCCACACACACACACACCCACCCACACACTCCTGAACAAACAGACTAAGCTGTGTTAGTTTTAGGCCGGAAATTTTCATTTGGTGAGACAGGTAAACAAAAACCACCAACACAGTCCCCTCCAAATGAAATGAAGCCAGAACACCAGCTAAAATTCATTTTACAAAACCTTCATGTCTGACATCCCCTGTCCTGGAGGGGTCATTCACCTTGTAGCGGGGGATCCTGAGATCTTGGTACCTAACTCTGTCTGTATGTGTCTGCAGCCTGTCAGTGTGCAGGTCCCGGCTGTCTGGACGGGTCATGTGACTTGGTGACCGGTTTTGGCGTCTGTCGGACTGGTTTCCAGGGATACGAGTGTGACCAGTGTGCACCGGGCTACTTCAACTACCCGCTCTGTCAACGTGAGTCACCTGTGACCACTCCTGTCTCCCTAGCCCCCTGCTGTTGTCCCCAGCAGCAGGGGTCTGTCCCTGAAAAGCCCCCCTATCCCCCTCCTCAATTTAAATGTGAAGGGATGTCCGGAAAACAGTGTTTGTTGTTGAAAAAAAGGTCCCATTATTGAGAGAAATACAAACTATTGGAATAAAATATGAGTCGGATCATGTTCCAAAATGTTTACCAAATCATGCCAATGATTAACAGTTAAGTAAAACAGAGTTTTTGTGAATAAAGCTCAACCTGGTGATTAAATGTGTACTATAAGAGGTAAACACAACATATACAGTAGATAGATCTCCTTGAGTCGATTCATATACACCAAATATGGACTAAATCGGACTAACGATTGAGAAATTATGGCCCAAAATCTTTTAGAGATAAAGCTCCCCCTAGTGTCGGAAATATAAAACTGACCTTTCCCAAAGTGAAACCAGTTCTTCCTCACACTGAGATCTAAGTGGGTGGAAAGCGATCCATTAAATGGTTTTTGAGTTATTGCTTTAACTAGAAGTATATGCGGTGGCAGGCGCGGCGCTGGCGATGCTGATTCCGTAATTTCTCAGATTTTTCGTTGGTTGATAAAAACAATAATAGAAAAACGAACAGATCTAAGATCGTCCGTTCTGTCCGTCTCTCCAGTGTGTGGCTGCAGCTCGGTCGGCTCTCAGCCTGAAGTCTGTGACCCTTCTGGTCGCTGTCTGTGCAAACCAGAGTTTCAGGGTCCCCGATGTGAACAGTGCAGATCTGGATTCCACTCCTACCCCAACTGTCAAGGTACACACACGTACACATACACACACACACACACACACACATACACACGCCCACACACACACACACGCACACACATGGTAACACTCGACTTAACGCGTCGCCTTATGAAGTGTTCTATTGCCTCATAAAGTTTAATGATGCTTTATTGAGGTTTCAACATTTCCGTGACAAATAAAGCCAGCTGCAGGAATGGAGCTCCAATAATACACCTGGAAGGTATTTATATTACATCATACGGGACAGGTGCGGCGGGAGGGTCGCTGGTTTGAATCCCTGGAATGTCTGTAGGAAATTCCAAGCGGTGGTTTTCAGATCCGTTACTTGAGTAAAAATACTACTATCAGACGATGAAAATACTCCACTACGAGTAAAAGTTGTACATTCAGTAAAAGTAATCTCCAGAAAAACATACTTAACGTATCAAAGTAAAAGTACTCATTGTCTAGTAATCAACACATCTGGAGATTATATAATTTCCCCGTGAATGGAGGGTATGAAAAATTGTTATCTAAAAAGTAACTACAGCTATGAGTACTGGAGTAAGAGTATAAAGTAGCATTAAATGGTAATACTCAAGCAGCGGTGGTATTATCTAAGTAGATTTACTCAAGTACTCTACAGACGTATATGTATTTTATTATATTGTATTTATCATAATTTATACTTTCTACTCAACTACATTTGTCTGATAGCTCAAGTTACTAGTTACTTTTCAGATTCCAATCCCAAACAGAGAGAACTATGAAAACTATTAATCGAAAGACAAATATGACACATAATTCAAAATATTATAGATGTATGTAAAATAACACATAATTGAAATGTCATGACTTCTCACAGAAAGTTTCGTATCGTCCAGATGTGTTGATTCCGCATTTTTGGAAACTAAAATATTAAGTATTTCATGATGGATTGAGGAAATTCTCCTACTTTTTAAGCCAAAGAAAAGAGATCTTGGATTGTCTGGAAAAAGTTACAATGGGTTCATCTGATGAAAAGTTGAATTTGTACTTTTTTACCTGAATGTATAAAGTACTTAAATTACTTAAACCTGAAATAGTTCCAGCAAATACTTCCAGACTTCCTGTTTGTAGTATGACAAATAAACAGATTTTTGGTGCCACACTGCTAGAAGTAGGAACAGGTACCAAACCCGGTACTTCAAAGGGGTACTGAGAGAATTATAATATCAATCAGTGTTTTTACTCTAACTGTTTACCCAGAGTGCACCTGTGATACCCGCACCTCACTGGACACCAGCTGCACCGCGTCAGGTCACTGCCACTGCCAGCCCAACTACAGCGGAGCGTCATGTGACCAATGTGCTCCCGGTTACTATGGTTACCCAAGCTGCACAGGTGAGTCAGTCGAGCAGTGGAGGAATGTGATTACTCCTGGTTACTTCACCTGTGCACGGTCCGAATATTGGAAACACCTGACCTTGAAGTGTTTGGAAAGCAATTCCGGCGAACAAATCTAATGGACTAAACGTATTTTATTGATGTGTCGCAGCCTGTCAGTGTTCTCCGCTGGGATCCCGATACAGCAGCTGCGATCACGTGACGGGACAGTGTGTCTGTCTGCCCAACTTGGCGGGACTGAGGTGCGACAGCTGTGCTCACGGCTCCTACGGCTTCCCCAACTGCCAAGGTAAGAACAGACAGGAAGTGAAGGTGGGAGAGGTTTCATCTACAGCAGACGCACACACAGGAGAAGATGAGGAAGTTGATGAGGATGAAGAGCAGTGCTGGCAAAAAAAAAAGAAGAGGGCTACCCAAATCGCTAGCCTTAAATTCACAACATTTTGAAGAAGAAGAAGAAGAAGAAGAAGAAGAAGAAGCAGCCTTTCTTTGTTACATCCATCATAGTTAGGCCAAACCCGACACTAAGGGTATATCCCCGAAAAAGTCCCCAACCCACTGTGTTGTACAGGCAAACCCCTGATTGAAGTCCTCAAATTAAAAGGGAAGTTATTTCACGCTCCCCCTAGTGAGTAAAATATGAACTTTTAGAATAAAATATGATTCATACTAGATAGATCTCCTCCAGTCAATTCAATTTCAACAATGTTGGACTAAGTCGGACCAACAATTAGGAAGTCGTGGCTGAAAAACCGTGTTATCCCTTGAAAAGAAATCCACATTTTTTCGGGATTTTTAATTAGCTATTTTATGTCCTGCTCCAAAGTGACACTAAATACAAACAAAATGTCTTTACAGCAGCTTTAGATTTATTTATAGTGTTATTGTTGTGGTGCGTTAGCACCAGACGCATTTTTCATATAACATACAGGAATTTAAATACAAAGCCGAGTGTTTATGTTTCTCACCAGGAAACGGGCGGCGTTGCAACTTTCATGATATTTTGTCATTTCTGTGAATGAAAATTCTCAACTTAAGAAATTTGCAAATTTGCAATATAATTAGATGATATAAATAATAGCAAATACAATGAAAACAAAAAGGGGATCTGAGCTCCACAAACATGTGCAATGAATTGAAAATAGATCAAAATGAAGTTGCTCTATATGCACATAATATGAAAAATTGAATAGAGAACTATAAAAACTATGAAGTGAAAGACAATCATCACAACAAGTTAAGAAACAGCTCAGATTTATGAAGACAACATATAATTAAGATCTCACGGTGCTTCTTTCATCGTTATCTCACGATTTTAAATTGTAAATATTATGTTAATTTGAAATGATGGTGGCCCGCCTACAGTACCTTGATGGCCCACCAGGGGGCCACACTTGTTGCACAATGCAATGCCTTGAATGGCAAAATTTTTACGTTCAAATCATGGCGAGGCTTTATTAACATTTATAAATGATTTTGTCTTTGAAGCCGGAACCTGCCATCCTGCCGGCTCTGTTCACCATGTGATGAAGCCACCACTGGTAAATTTATGCCCTTTCGTTTGTTTGTTTGTTTGTTTTTTGCTCCTGCTTCAATTTTTCCAATATTTGCTGACCTGCATACATCGTGTATCTCCTACTTGTATTAAATATGCAAGAGAAACAACATATTCAGATATATTTGAATTTTGAAAAAAGGCAAAAAAAAAATGTAATAACATAAATATATAGAATATATAAATAAATTTAAAAAAAAAGATTTATTTTTTTATTTTTTATTTTTTTCCTGTAAGGCACTTATTAGATTTCAGGTGTGAATTTCAAATGTAAACTATTAAAAGCTGACATGTACCCAACTTCATCATCACACAGATTTAGATTTTAGATTTCTATCAGCGGATTATAATATTGAGTCGTAGTTATTATAATGACATCAGCTCGAATATGAAATGCAACAGTTTTTGTTTCATTGCTGTTTATCCTGAAAGTAAACTCTGCACATTTGAATATTTATCATCTATCATCCAGCAGTGGTTCAGCAGATTTATGAGTTTATTTTCTCCTCCTCTCAGGGCCAGTGTGAGTGTCGTCTCCATGTGGAGGGCCGGGCCTGTGACGGCTGTAAACCTCTGTTCTGGAACCTCTCGCCTGACACTCCTGACGGATGCTCCAGTGAGATTCACTCCAAACACAACTGAACTCATCACCTCCTGTGTGTTTAACCACAGACGTCTCACAGATTAATCACTCTGTGTGTGTTTTCATTCTCCTGCAGACTGTGAATGCAACATCCCAGGAACTACCAGCAGAGTTGCAGAGTGTGCACAGGTGAGAAAAAATTAAAGTGTTACGATTCCTCCAAAATAAATGTCCAGTCTTTATTTACACTCAAACTTAGTCCCTCTGTTGCAGATTTAAATTTAGATGAACTTAATTTCTCTTTATAATAGCTCAATAACATCTGTCTTGAACACTCTAAAAACAAAATTGTTGATAAAAATAGAAAAAAAAGGACTTCAACTGGTAACGTTTCATTAAAATAAGTATTTACAACTTAAATGAATGAGTTAGATTTAACTTACTTTACTTGCTGAGGTTATTTTTTTGGGTTCATCAACATTTATTTTTCTTTTTACACTTTTAAATTACTAAAAGCAAAAAAATGGGAAATTCCAGCTATAAATTGTTCATATCTGTCAAAATTTTTTAATTTTTTTTCACAGTTTTGCATAACAAGAAGCTATAATACAGTTTATATATTTGTTTATTATCCAAGCATGATTTTGACTTTTTTTTCCCCTTCCTGCAGCATTTTAAGAGAAATAAACACACTGTAAAAAAACAGAATTGTTAACGATTTTTAAAAAATGACATCCTCTGGTGACACAGTTAAATTAGACTCGATGATGCTGAATGGAATTGTGGAAAAAAAATCCTTTCTTTCCATTCTTTACCTCCTAATTTTATCTTAACAGTAAGAATCTCCTTCCTTCTCCTGACAGGAAACTGGTCAGTGCCACTGTAAACCAAACGCCTGCAGTGGAACCTGCTCCACCTGTAAAGATGGCTACTACAACCTGCAGGAGCAGAACTACTTCGGCTGTCAGGGTGAGTCCTCATCAGGATCATCCATGTTTGATGTCATTTTCTTATATGTGACTCCAGCATTGACCTTTACGTGTGGCGTTGTGGCGTCTTCAGGCTGCCAGTGCGACGTCGGAGGCTCAGCCGGTCAGGCGTGTGGAGAGAGGAACGGCCGCTGTCGCTGCAGACCGAACGTGGAGGGACCAAAGTGTAACCTGTGAGTATGACGGCATTTCGCATTTTCTAAATATACGTGTGTTATTATGAAATAATTACAGTGATTTACAGGGATTTAGTTTAATTGCACAACGAAATAACAGTGGTCATTTTTAGATTCGGATTAATCATTCCGAATTGTTGCATTGGTAGTTATCGAGAAAAAAAAAAGACTACATTTCCCATAGTTCCACTCGCCATCACTGAAATGTGCTACTACTTGACAATTCCTTCCACACTTAAATAATTAGGGATTTAAGAAGAATTATATTTGTCCAATTGTACTTTCATCCTCCTTCCACTTCATATAAATATGATATTAAAAAACGATATTTTCCAAAATGATACAATACAAAACTGTACAGTATGAAATGATATGATAGAATATTAAAGCACCCCATAATACTGCATTCAGAGCAAAAGTAATGCCACGTGATATTACTTATAAAATGTACGTAAAACTGTGAGTAGACAAGAGTTGAGGCACCAACCAGCTGAGGCACTTAAACTGGAGACTGTTTTTAATGTTGTGGCTGATTGATTTTAACGCGCTGAAAGAAATTACTCTGTCTAAATATTTAGTTTTCTTTAAATAAGTGTGATATGGAAGAAGAATGTAACTTTTTATTACCTGTCACCTTCTAAATGGTTCTTAATTCGCCTGCAGACCTCGTGCAGACCACTACTTCCCAGACCTCCATCATCTCAAGTTTGAGATCGAGGAGGGAACCATGCTGGACGGCCGGGCGGTGAGGTTTGGCTACAGCCATCTTGAGTTCCAAGACTTCAGCTGGAGAGGTTATGCTCAGATGTCCCCCATCCAGGTAAGACCCCCCCCCCACCTCACCTGTGACCTTTAGCACTTGTCAAACACGGACCAGTGTTCTGACAGTATCACTTATAGACCTACAGACTAATGATAAACCCACAGCTGTTTCGTCAGTGTATTGGTTTTGTCATACAGACGGGTAAATCATAAAACTTCATAGTTTCTGTCTTTTCTTTAGTATCAATAACTCTGTAGTTTCAGTTCCTTTATCATTTCTCTTGCTCTGAAGCCTCCGTTTCCCTTCAGTTTCTGATTCTCTGTAGTTTCAGTTTCTCATTAGAGTCCGTTTCTTTTAGTTTCAAAAACGGTAGTAGTTTTTTATTTTCTTTAGTTTCTGTTTCTGTTTCTTGTAAGTTTCAATTTCTTGTTAGTTTCAATTTCTCGTTACTTTCGGTTTCTTTGTAGCATCAGTTACTAGTTTCAGTTCCTTTATAGTTTTTCTACCCTGAAGTCTCACTTTCTCTGTAGTTTCTGATTCTAGGAAATTTCAGTTTTTCTATAGTTTAATTTTTTTCTCATTAGTTTCTGTTTCTTTGTAGTTTCGAAAACTGTAGTTTCTATATCCACATAGTTTTCATTCCTCTGTTTTCTATTGTTTTCTGATTATCTGTAAGTTTTGCTGTAGGTTCTTTCTAGTCATAGTTTCAATGTAGTTTCAGTTTTTCTGTAGTTCATGATTTTCGGCAGTTTCAGTAATAGAGATTTGCTTACAGGATGACAACCATCACATTTTATGCCGTAATAAACCGTGAAACTGGTCACAGCCTAAACCCTCTGTCACACATTTGTTTTCTAATCCAGTAAAAATGTTTCTCTCTGTGTTTTGTGATGTGATGTTTTTATAAATGAAATGTAAATTCATGAAAGACTTTTGTGACTGTGGCCCGTTATTCCTCTTCCTGCATGAGATAGGCCCCTGAATCTCCATAATTAAAAGGAATATTTCTCTGAAGTATAAGAACTTCTCAGCACATTCACCTCCAGAGAGGTTCAACCTCTTATTCAACTTTAGTTTGTTAATGATCGCGTGAACGTGGGAAACGCGTTTCTGCGGTGAACGCCTGAGGAGGTGCTGAAAAGTGAAACTACAAAGAGAAATATTATGGGTTGTATTCGGGGTTTTAACTGTCGCTGCTTGGCTTCTGGTGGTGATGGTTTCACGGCCTCTCATGTTTCTTAAAACCTCCTCTTCCTCCTCCTCTTCATCCTCTTTCCATTCACTGCCTCCCGATCCTCCCTCCTTTTTCCCGGTCGCTTCGCTCGTTGGTTTCCTGGCAGTCCAAAGTGTTGGTGACGGTGTCAATCAACGCTCCTGACCTCTTCCACGTGGTGCTGCGCTACGTAAACTGGGGGGATTCGGATGTTGTGGGCCGCGTGTCGGTCACAGAAGACGCCTGGAACTACTTCTGTGGTAACTGTGAGTTCTGGGCGGGGCTCTCCCTCCTTCTGACTTCCTTTTAGAACACATTTATTCTCTCCTTTGGTGGAAATCTGCTCTCTCCTCCTACTTCCTGTCCTCCATGCCACCGTCCTCGCAGACGTCTTATGGTGAGCGTCCGTTTGGTGGTTGGTGGTTGCGAGCGGCCGATGGTGGCGGCGTCGTCTCTCGCCTTCAGGGCCACAGATCAGATCAGAGTTGAGGGATTTAAAGAATGAGCGTTCATTTCTTCTACCCTCCATCCTTCTCCTTCCACTTCCTCCCCCCCTCCTCCCCGTACCTTCGGACCCCGTAGACGGCAGTGAAGCTTCAGGTTTATGTGAACGATGCAGACGTCTATCTGACTCGCTTCATCCTCAGATACGTAAACTCTGATGGCGCCACCTCCAACGGTAAAATAACAGCCTATCAGGTCAACAAAAGAGGTAGGTCCACCAATCACAGGAGAGTGCTTAATATCTGAACAGAGTGTTTACGGGTGTGATATTTCCACTAAACTCTCTCGGGGTTTCCATTTTGATATCTAAGGTGTCTGTTTTTGGCTTTTCCAGGTTCAGAACAGTCCAAACAGATCGTCTTTGCTCCCAGCGTGGAGCCGACGTTCGTCAACGTTCCCCAGAACAACTTTGTGGAGCCGTTTGTCCTGAACCCTGGAACCTGGACGGTGGTCATAGAAGCTGAGGGGATCCTGCTGGTGAGAAACTCGTACACCGCATATCGGATTTTCGTCTCCCACCTCCAGCAGGCCGACGTTAGAACAGAATCAGGGAGAAAAGTCTGGTTTTAGGGGGATGATGATCAGATTGAAGGTGTTTTGACCAAAGGTGGATGAATTAGTTGAATTTATTCATCGTTTTCCCCGTAACGTTGTTTTTTCCTACTTTCAGGACTACCTGGTCCTTCTGCCCAGCTCCTACTATGAAGCTCCCATCCTGCAGATCAGAGTCACCGAGCCCTGCAGCTATAGCTCTGCTGCCGACGCCAGCCACAAGTACATACACTGCAAAAAACAGACCCACCAGAAAGAAAACAACAAAATGCTCTTAAATAGAATTAAGCTATCTGGTTCTGACCCAAACAAATCTGGCTGGAAAGAATTCTTGAAAGAGGCATAGAAATCACTGAAAGGCTGGAAAAGGCCTTAAAACTGGCCCAAAAAAAAAAAAAAAAAAGCCAAAATTTAAAGGTGCAGTTTAAAGAATTTAAAAGTATCTCTCTGAATGAAAAAGAATAGATCATAAAAATGATTTTACGTCCTTTTCTTGTTCATCTTGACTTGTCCGTCTCTGACATTCTCTTTCCCTGTCTGCGTGTCCAGCTGTCTGCTCCACAGGTATCTATCTTTAGACGGATTCCCGTCCATCTCCGGCAACGACGCCAGCTGCGTCAACGACAACCATCTGCCGCGCCCCTGCCCAACCGAAAGGGTCACCCCGCGCCATCCCGACATGGCGGTCTGCAGCGGCTACGATGTAAGCGACACCATGACAACGACAATTTTTACCACCCAACATTCTGTACGAAAACATTGGCGCCACATGATTTTTTTTTTTTATTCTGGTTTTCATATCAGAATTCGGATTCTGATCAATTTAGGACTCTGACTGGAAAAAAATCTAATTTCTGACTTCAAACTCCAAATTCAATCATTTTGACTTTTTGTTCTAAGGATTTTGAATTAATCTTCAGAATTTTTAGATTTCTTTAGAAATAGGAGAATTCTGAAAATAAATTTGGAATTCTGAGTTTTCTTAAAGTCTGAATTACTTATTATATTCCCAGACTTTTAATACTTTTTTTTTATTTCTAAATATTTTTTGTAAGAGTTGTAGGAAAAAAAAGTCACAATCACACTATTTGTAAAAATTTAGATGTTAATATCAGGGAAAAACCCTGGAATTCTGGGGTTTTGTTTTCAGAATTCTGAGTTTCTTTGTAAAATGCTGACTATAAAATCAGAATCAAATTAGAATTCTGATTTTCTTCCCCGTTTTCCTGTATCCAAAATCCTCCAACATGAGATCGCGTTTGGTCAGAACAGTTTTAATGACTGTTTTCTTTCTCTACTTCAGATCAGCGTGGAGCTGCGAGGGCGTCTGCCGTCAGCAGGCGATTATGTTCTGGTCGTTGAATATTCCTCGGAGGAGGAGTTGCCACAAACTCTGTCGGTGGCCGTGAACATGCCCGGGACGCGAACCCATGAGTACAGCGTCACCCTGCTGCACTGCAAATACAGGTAGGAAGAAAAAATGTGGGATAAAAATGTTCTGTTTGAGGTCATTTAACTTTTTTTTTTAAACCCTTATATTCTGAATTGAACACATTTATTCTGGAACTAAAGCGTGATTGATACTTTTCCTCTAATCTCTGTTGGGAGTTAAACCTGCAGTAGCGTTTTTAGGGGGATCGGGTTGGTGGGTCAGGAGATAACTAGTCAGACACGTGGAGATGAAGCGTAGATGATGAACCGCCGACAGGAGTGTGTGTGTGTGTGTGTGTGTGTGTGTGTGTGTGTGTGTGTGTGTGAGAGGATTCTGAGTTTTCTCAGTGAAATGTTTGTGGTGTATGTGGACTCAGCTGGTTCACGGGTCGCTGTCACTGTCTGTGTTTATAAAGTTTGTCAACACCCCTTAATAAAACGCGCGTGTGTGCGTGTGTTTGTGTGGGTAGCTTCCTGTGTCGCGTCGTCGCCATCGATCAGCAGAACAGAGTGGCCATCTTCTCTCTCCCCGCCGACGCCGAGATCCAGTTCACGTCTGACCGAGCCAGCTTCTTCCTGGTGAGAATCACACGACTGACCCGGACTGATTTGGTCACATGATGGAGATATTCTCTGATTCTAGGTTTTAGAGCATGAAAGAGAGAATATTTTCATTTGAAACCTGGTATGAAGATGTTTTTTTTTTCCTTGATTAAAGGACATAAATGACTATAAATGAGAAAATTGTCAGTTTAAAATTTGCAAGCTTTTTTTTGATTTTTCCACTGTAAAACATCAATATATAATATATAATAAATAAACAGAATAGAGCAGAGAGATCAAAGGTTACACAGATACAAATACAAAAGTTACAGAAGCGCTTTGCTGTCATGCCAGAAAATAGAAAAAACTTCGGTATCACGTTATAACACGACAAGTTTCACATTTTTACATGATTATTTTCATGTTATAACGTGATAACTTTCACTTTATAATGTGGTCATTTTCACAAGTTGCATGAAAATGTTTTTACTTTCATGTAAATCGCGAAAGTCGTCACTTTAAAACGTGATAAGTTTTACGTGTTTACATGATTATTTTCACATTATAACAACAAATTCCAGGTCAGGCAAAAATATACAAGTATATCCGTTATTACCTTAAATTTCTTCTTCATCCTCAGCACAAAGTCTACCTGGTGCCTAAAGACCGGTTCACCATGGAGCTCGTAGAACCCAAAGTCCACTGCATCGGCTCTCATGGACAGTTCTCACCTGACAGGTAAAAAAGAGTCATACCTGATTCCGCCTCAAACGTTCCTTTATAAACGCTCACACCTCCTTACGCCGTCCTCCGCCACCAGCTCCTCCTGCGTCCCCTCGCGCTTCCAAACCCCCTCGGACTCCCTGGTGGTGAAGGAGGGCCAGAGCTCATCCACCCAGGAGTCCGTCCAGGCCTCGCCGGCTGCAACGCCGCCTCCATTCTCCCAGAGAGACGAGCCGGCGTGGATGGGAGGGGAGAGACCTCCGTACGGAGCAGATAACAGCGAACACGTCCGGCTGGACTCGCTGCAGGTACCGATGGAGTCATGATATTGGATCTGTGCACCATCTTCATCTGTAGATTATCTAAATCCAACTATCATTATTATTATGTTTTTTTTGTTTTTTTTCTCCTTCTTATTTTACTTCAGTTACGATTTTTCTATCATTTTATGTATTTTAATCAGATTTTCTTATTGTTCTCAAGTTTATATTATATTTCAATCCATGTTTCCAGAGAAAAATCACAGAGTTACAGAGAAAATCATCTTTTTCTCCGTGACTCTGCAGCAAAGAGATTTTATAAAATATGTAAAACTACCAATAACTCTTCTCCACTTTGAATGAATGAATAAATCATGAATAAATAAATAGATAAATGAGTTTTCACTCATTTATTCAAGTCCAAATTACAATAACTTTGTAAAAGAGTGAAAATTATAGGCTATTTATGCCTGATTACATTTTTAATATATAGTATAATTGTTGAGCTCTGTTGTAAAATGAAATAAAGTAATATTCAATTCAATTCAAATACTTCTTATTAAATTAAATTCAGTTAATAATTCAAAAATTCAAGTGAAATAAATAAAATAAAAATGTATTGAATTAGGTTAAATTAAATCATAATGATAAAAAATGTAAGCAAAAAACAGTAAATAAATTTTGTTTTAAGTAAACTAAGCTTAAACAAAATAAAATAAATTAAAATAAAGTAATTTAAAATAAATATGGTCTCGGATTTTGACTCCATATGTGGGACATTTTCTCGAATTGCGGCGTAAAAATTCTGCACTCTATTAATCTAACTGTAACTACTATTACTGATTACTAACACTTTACTTTTTATCGCTATCATTACTAATAAACGTATAATTACTACTATTACTAATCACTAATAACTGCTAATATATCAATTCTTTAATATACTATTTTCTATAAGTACTGTCATTTAAAAAACAAAAAATGAGTATAAATACTAAACTATACTTTATATTGCTAACCTTACAAATAAATTCTTTAAACGTATAATTACTAATATTACTATCATCAATTAAGTTTCCCTACATAGATAATACTCTAGAGTCGAGGTTATTTCTTTGTCCTAGATTAAACTCTGGATCAGGATATGAAGCATGATAAGTTCAGGTTCATAGAAGAAAACCCAGAAACAGAAACAACCTCTTGTAAAATCCCCTTATTTTATTGGGAGTTTAGAAAAACTCTGACACAGCTGCAGGTGATGCATCAAGCAAAGGTTTATGGTTAGAGGGAAACAGATGTTTTAGCCGATGAGGGAAAACTACAATCTGGAGTGGAAACAAACGCACTCCAACATTTCCTGAGGTGTTTTTACGTAACATGGACACATCATGAAGAGAAGAGCCCACACTGATCCGTGTTTCTCTCTTACCCAGAATGCAGCTGTGTACTCGACCCGTGTCCACGCTCTGGGCCGCTACGTCTTCGTGCTCCACTATCACCAGCCTCATCACCCCACCTATCCCGTGCAGGTCTACATCAACGCCGGTCGGATCTGGCAGGGTAAGAGCGCGCAGTGATGACGGACAGTTTATTTTGAAAAACAGGTAAACAAAAAATAATCATTTCTTTCTTGGTGCATCAGGTCACGCCAACGCCTCTTTCTGTCCCCACGCGTACGGCTGTCGCAACGTCCTGGTCTCTGAGAACCAGATCATTCTGGATGTGACGGATCACGAGGTCTTCCTCACGGTCCAGATACCTACCGACAAAACGCTGTGGCTGGTGAGTTCTCTCATTTCATCGGCCGAAACGATGCTCCTCTCCTCTCCTCAATGGCAATCTGCTCATTTTCAGTTAATGCATTTATTTGTGGAGAAAATATTCATGAGGCGACAATTGTTTTACGTTTTTTATTTGGAAGCAAAGAGGGGACTTACACGCTACCAGGCAGGTGGTTTTAATGTTATGGCTAATTAATTTAGATCTAAGAAAAGTCGGTGATTTAATGGAATCATCGTCGCTGCATCCGTTGTATCTCCATCGAGCTAACGCTACAACTCAAAAAACATGACAAGGATCGTTTTCAAAGTTTATACCCAGATAGACCTTAGTGCGAGGAAGAACTGCATTGATTTTGGGATAAGTAGATTCTATATCTTGCACCACAAGGGGGAGCTTAATCTCTAAAATCACAGTTTTCAGGTTAATTTCTCAACCGTTGGTCTGCAATGTGCAAATTTTGAACAAATAAGTCCAGTTGAGGAGGTCTATCTTCTTTATATCATATTTATACCCAATAGTTAATTTTTCAATCACAAAAGGAAGCTCTTTTTTCACAAAAAACGTAGAGAGGACTTCAATCAGGGAGATTGCTTTGACAAAAGCAGGGGATTGAGGGCCTTTTTGGGGATATACCCTCTTGGGGACAAACGCGTAGGCCTAGTTTTATATAAAGTTGTAATTCCTTTATCCTCTCCTGTCCACTTATCCGTCCGTCTGCAGGATTATGTCCTGGTTGTTCCCGAGGCGAGCTACAGCTCCAGCTACCTGAACGAACAACCTCTGGATAAATCCTACGACTTCATCAGCAACTGCGGCCAAAACAGCTTCTACATCAAGTCAGTAGGGGCGGCATCAGCCGAACATGAACTGGTCTCTGAAGAGTTTACACTGAACTGTGAATGACTTCCTCTCTCCTCTTCCTCCCCGCAGTCCGTCCACTGCCTCTTCGTTCTGCCTCGGCTCGGCCGTGTCTCTCTCCGCCTTCTTCAACAATGGCGCCATGCCCTGCGCCTGCCATGAGGTCGGAGCCCAGAGCGACACATGCGAGCCCTTCGGCGGGCAGTGCCACTGCAGGCCGAACGTGATTGGTCGAGATTGCTCCATGTGCGCCACGGGATTCTGGGGATTTCCCAACTGCAGACGTGAGTTTAGCGTCGGCCCCACCCATCCACAAAACTGTAGAGAGCAGACGTCTGCTGCTATGGTGACACTCTAATGATCCTTGCAGCTGCAGAGTGTAAAACCTCTCTGAATAAATCTGCAGAGGGGTGGGGCTTTATTTACCAACGCTGTTATGAAGAACTGCCAAGTTTATGCAGTAGCCTAGAGTGGACAAACTGAAGAGTCGCTCCAGAGAGGATTTTTCACCTTTTTAAGTTGTGATGGCGGGGACATAATGAACAAACGCTTGGCCTCTTATAACCAATGAAGAAGAAGAAGATGAAGAATAGGTTTCTGCTGCATAACTGGTGCGTCTCGTGAAAAGTGTGTGAATATTAAAACCTTTGAAAAGTAAAGTGGTGAGGTTCGCACCACCCAGTGGATTCCACACAGCAGGCAAGGGTGTCCCAGTGCTGCAGAATCCCCGCTGCAGTAAAATGCAACCGGCTCGGGGTTGGCATGGAAAAGTCGGAAGGTGAGAGTGGCTATGTGGCACCCCCCCACCCTTGCCTCACCGCCCCCTGCTGCCGTTCATTGTCCGATACTGTGCAGCCATCACTCACCCACTGAGGTGAATCCTTAGGCAGATTTCTGGACACCCAAAAGTTCACATCTCATGATTTCATCATTCATCATTCATCGATCCCTCCCTCCCTCCCCACATGGGAAATGTAGTTTTTACAGCAGTTCCAAAAACATTAGAATAGTGACAGTGGCAGTAAAAGTTAGAGAAGTGTGATATAAAGCATAAAAATCCAACGATACACATAAATGCTATAGAATAAGAAACAATATAGACATATATAAATATTAACATACACACACTGCAATCTGGAACCGCCTGATGCCATTGAATTTTAGAAACTGCACCTTTAATTAGACAATTTTCAAACTTTGTCTAACATCAGATACCAAAAAACTTGTAAATCCCCTCCATGGATTTCAGTTTGGCTTTGAGACACTGTGAAATCAAATCTTACAAAAAGTGTGACTGCATGCATCGTTTTAGTTCAGTTTGACCGAGTATTAACTATTTCCTGTCTCTCCTCCAGCCTGTAACTGTGGGACCAGGCTGTGTGAACCGGTGAGCGGTGACTGTATCTGCCCTCCAAGGACTGTCCTGCCTGAATGCACCCAGTGTGAACCCCAGACGTTTGGCTGCCACCCGGTGGTCGGGTGTGAGGTCTGCAACTGCTCCCGGCCTGGAGTCACCGCCACTGAAGGCAGCTGTGATACGGTCAGCGGACAGTGCAGGTACGCTGAACCTTAGGAAACAGTGATTGCTGATTGTTTTCTTTATTCTCTGAAGTCATAAATCTGGATGCGTTGAGTCCTTAAGACTCCAGCTGGAACCACCTAAAACTGCCGTTATTCAAGCCTTATTGTTCTCCTGACGTTAGCTTGGCTCAGACTCTCTTTGGGTTGTTTTCCCAGCTCTACCTGCTGGTTCTTGTCTTGTTTTGTGGAAGCAGGAGGGTTAAAAAGCCATAGATCTCCAGAGGACTGCCAACAACAGAATTCACAATATCTTTGTCCCGAATCAGGGGTCACAACCTTTGAACGGCTCAATTTGAAGACGAGGCTGTCATATTTCAAATACATACTTTTTTTTCTTTCTTTTTTTCTGCCGCCCTTCCTATACATTTCAACCTCATCAGATGCTCACCTGTAAGACTTACTTTGAAAATCCTTGTTCAAAAATCTGTAAAAAAGAAATTGTAGAAAAATATGAATGAAACCCGAGAAATAGCAACAAAAAAAAAACTCAGTAAATTGGCCAATAAGGGTACAATTGTAATTTTTGAGCTTGTGGAGGATGATACAGGAAGATGCAGAGGACAAGCTAAGATGGAAAAATATGATCCACAGTGGTAACCCCAAAAGGGAAGAAGAAGAAGTAAACCAAAATAACTGCTGTACCAGGGCGTTTTAGCCTTTCCTATAGTACACAGTGGTTTGATATTAATAGTATTCTTGCAGACCGGCAAACTAAGTTGGGAAGTAAAGCATGGCTGGATTATATATATATGTATATGTATGCATACATATATATACATATATTTTTATTTTCTATTATTTATTTACTTTTTAAACCCACTAAGCTACCTTGCTTCTACATGACTATGTAGTTGGTCAGCAGGAGACAAAATCCAAATCATATTGCGGCCCGTGCCCAGGTGTGACACTGGGTGAACTGTGTGGAGTACCTCACATGATAACATCTGTGCAACAGAGAGAAGCTCTTTATTCCTCACCCCTGCATTTTCTCATAGGAAATCCAATAGAAACTCAATTTTAAAGATGGAGGAAGACCCTCCTGAAGACTGACATGAAGGCCATCCAATCCCAAGATTCATTGCCTTCTGGATTCTCATAAAAATAGGCTACACAAAAAAAGACAGCAGAGCATTCATCAGCGACCACTAGAGGTGCTGGTGAGCGCATTTGTCTCACTTTAAGCAGGCTAAGCTAAGCTAATCACCTGGTGGCTAGTTAGCTCCATAGTTGACCTACATATAAAAATGACATAAGCCAGTGCTAAAGGTCAGATGTCACCGTTTTATCACCGTAAAACAACTTCAGGCCTGACAACCGAATCATAAATGTCTCTTAAACCCTTCAGTTTTCTCTTACCTATAAGAATGAAAGAATTCAAACTATCTTAAATCACCATCATTCATCCATTATGAACACACACACAGAGGAATGTGTCGGATTTGTACAGACATGACGAGGATGTAAAGATGGAAGTATTTTACTGCCTGGAGGGTATCAACACTTCATATCCCCTCACCTGGCATTACCACACACACACAAACACACTTCATATCCCCTCACCTGGCATTACCACATACACACACACACACACACATACACACACACACACACACCATGACTTGTAGCCTGCAGCCAGATGTTAGTTTTTTCAGTAACATTAACCATCGTGTTAATGTTGGCTTGTACTCCCCAGCTCTGCCGATGAGGCTAAGCCTGAGCACGAGCATAAGGAACGAAATCATTAAAGTGTGTCTGGACAGGGCAACGGTTCAGTCCCACAATGGTTCTGATGGTCTTATTGGTGGTCTGACCTGGGTTTAGGGGTAGAGACTGCAGGAACAATCATGGCTTAAGCTTGTCTCACTGTCTGATCTGGTAAAGAAAATGATTAGTTTTAGCTAATTTAAGCTAATTTGTCAGCTATCATAACTATTGTTATCTAATTTCAGTGCTCATAGCTAGCATTAGCTAATTTAGGAATCATAGCTTATGCTATGTAACTGCAGCTTACCTTACCTTATTTCACCTGCATAAGCAAGGTGAAATAACCAATGACTAATTTTAACTGTCATGGCTAATATTAGCTAATTTGAGCTGTCAAAGTTACCGTAAGCTAATTTCTGCTTTCAAAGTTACCATTAGCTAACTTTAATTATGAAATGTTGATTAATTTCATCTGCAGTAGCTAATTTCAGCTGTCATAGCTAATCTTAGCTGATTTCAACTATTAGAGTTAATGTTAGATTATTTAACCCAACTGGAGGATAACGAAATAAAAAATCGGTGAGAAATTCAAACTAATCAATCAAACTTTTTTTCCAGATGTAAGAACAACATTGTCGGCCGTCAGTGTGACCGATGCGCCCCCGGTTTCTATGGTTACCCTAACTGCAGACCTTGCGACTGCAATGAGGCCGGAACTGAAGAGGAAGTGTGCAACTCTTTCACGGGACAGTGTCTCTGCAAGGTGAGGCACACAGACACACATACACACACACACACACACATACACCCACACATCTCTTTGGGTTTTTATTACATTCTGAGGACTCATGACTGGCAGCAGCCTAATGGGGTCCACACTGAGTGGTATGTCAGGTCTTGGGCCTCAGCAGGTTAGAAAAAAATATACACAATGTTTACTAACCCGCTGCTTGCCCTCCTGCAGGAAAATGTCCAGGGTTCCCGCTGCGATCATTGCAGAGTTGGTACATTCCACCTGGACCCAACTAACCCGAAGGGCTGCACCAGTTGCTTCTGCTTTGGAGCCACCGATCGTTGTCGCAGCTCCAACAAGAGACGCACTGAGGTGTGTCTTTACTGGCCGAGAAGACCAAAATGATTTCTATTGCTGAGAAACCTTCTAATGTTTGTTTAGAAAACGTTCTACACAACAACTGTCATCTTTAGCTGGCTTTGTGTTTGCTCCGTTTCCATGGTTGCAGCGTAGATTAAGGTAGAGTTCCTTGAGGCTCTTTCAGTGAGTGTGATTTTTATTAAATACGGGGCAAAACTAAAGAAAGTTGAATATTTATTTATTACTCTTTATGTGCTCAAGTCCAATGTGCAGCACAGGTTTATTTGGGGAATTTTTAGTGTTATACTTACTCATTTATATTATTTATTCTAAAGTCAATACTGGCTAATTTGCTAAAATCCATCTTATTCTATTTAAATACGAAATTGTTTCAATCAGTCCGGCCTCTTTTTTCCTCCTCCCTCTCCTGTAGATCATGAACATGAAGGGGTGGGTGCTGCTTGGTGCAGACAAACAGGAAGTGGTGGTCATACTGTATCCTGGTCAGGATCTCGTAGAGGCTGACCTCAGCGATGTTCCAGATGTCTATCAGGATCTCCACTGGCATGCACCAAAGAATTACCTGGGGGACAAGGTTAGAAAAGAAGAATTGAAATCATTTGTGTGTGTACCTGATAAAAACTGTTATAGAAACAAATTTCCAGAATCTGCTGCTTGATCCAGATTGAGTATCAAGGCTGGACATCTTTTCCAGATCGTTTATGAACTGCAGTTCATCTTCACCGAACCTTTCAGATGAATTCTAGGATAAGGAGTTCAACCTTTTGGTGTCTTTTATTTTTATATTCATTTGAATTTTTGTGGTTCCATGGAAACACATGGTTTATTAGTTTAGTTTATTAACATTCCTATTTTACTAAGACTCCTAACTGTAATATCAATGGACCATTGTTTTGAAGATAATCTACAATTCCTGGTTGGTCTTCTTCTGTCGTGTTGATTTTGAAGAGTTACACCACCAGCTAGTGGCCCGGCGTAGAAACTGCATCTTATTCAGTTGTTTTTCAGAATCTGTGTGTGCAAGGATTATTTTCACAACATTGTCATCTGAATGCAGGACTTTGTAAAAGCCCAAAGAAAAAAATTCCCAAGTTTTTAGCTAAAATGGGGTCATGTAAATGGGGTTTGAGTCCAAAGTTTTGGGAGATATGGCTGGGATTTGTCATTTCCCGAGATTGCGAGATTGGCCAGACTTAAACATCTATTACTCGTAAACTACTGTAGAAGACGGATAACTATGAAACTCGGGGGAAGGGTGTTCCAAAAAAGACACCATCAGATATTGAAGAAATATAATGAAGAAATATAATGTAATGAAGGAAGCAAATTTGGGCAAAGCAGAAAAGCATGACACACCACAAACGCGCTTGAATCAAACGGATGGACGTTTTGACAAGTCCCACATCATGATCCAGCGACTCAGACGCGGCATTTAGATTCAGATCAGTGTTTGGTCTATGATGACACTCCACATGGGATTGAGCCAGCATCTGTCTGCAGGCTGATGGTTGAATTAGAGTCCAGTCACGCTCCAGGAAGCAGCTTCGCATGTCAGCTTTGTCCAAACCTGCTCAGTTACCATAGCAATAAAGACAATGAATCGGTGAGGATAAAGCTCAGGAGCAGTCCCTGACTGCTCCAAACTTTGGAGCTCCAAAGTTTTGGAGCTCCAAATAGCTCCAAAACCGAAGCTATTTTAATTGGCACCCCACATCAGACCCAGTCTTCCTCCATAACCAATATTACTTTCTCTGGTCACGACATTCCCCTCTCTTCATCAGTCACCAACCTTGGTG